>OLKM01000259.1:0-12500 GCA_900291075.1 Melanogrammus aeglefinus | reverse complement strand
ATTAGTTATTTAGCTCAACACAGAACTCTTTTTAACACTTCTTAATTGTGCCGTTATTAGCTTACTCAAACACAATGCATTATTGAATACCATTGATATTGAAAAGAGTCAGAAATTATGATATTTTTTTCAAATGGTGTATTTCATGAATTAATATAACAACAATGGCAAAAGAAGAAAACGTTTATTGAAATATCTGTGGAATCCAGCTACATTGTAACCTATGTGGTTCAGTACGCTTGATATTGGTTTCCAGATAAGGACTTTAGATGGGGGAAAAAATCTCTCTTTTCAAACTGCTCTTTAATCCTTTGCATTCCAGCTCAGAAAGGTAATACTGACACCTTGTGGCGAAGTGTTGGCAGCCATGACAGAACACTAAACTTGCAAGGTTGGGAGTTTGTGTCAAAAGTGGTGAGGACAACAGGGTTTTTAACATCTAATCTTTTAGACCATCTAATAGATGGACCAGTATGAGGTCAGAGTAGATAATAACAGCAGAGTTGACCACAGAGTTGACCATATGAAAGTACTATAACAGAAAAAATAACAGTAATCCAAATGCATCACATACACAGGTGCATGTAAATCCAATGATACCAATATCACATGGACTACTCACATGGACTACGAAAGCAGCTATACAAATATAAAATTGCCTTGGTTTAAATTAAGACAAAACAAAAAACAATGAAAGAATAACTGAACATTAAAGGTACAGTATATCATATTGAAACTGATCGTTTAAATGGATACTGCAATCCAAACTCACAAAGAAAATAACGTTTTCTGAAACACTACTCCTAGATCCTCACATGTTGGTGAAATGGTAAGTCTTTGAAAAATGTGATTGTGTCTTGATGTCTGTGTCTTATTAAATCTATTCAAATGAACTAATTGGCACTGCCTTAAATATTGAATGATGTCGCTCATATCGCTCAGCTACAGTGGTTTTGTGCAAAGAACCAAATGAACCAAATGCTCTCTTGAAAGATTGAATCTTAAAACAGAAGACTTGGAATCCTGTAAATTGCACGTTTAGCAAGTTAATTAGCCGGTAGGGCATCAGACTTTTAACCTAAGGGTCCAGGGTTCAAGTCCCTCTTCAGGCAGCACTTTATTTATAATTTTTACCGTTATCTATTCCAATTGAGTAATTGACACTGTCTAACATGCTGAATTACGAGTCTGATTTGGTTAAACCTCTCAGCTGTAGAAGTTTTGGGCAAAGAACCATATGTTCTCCCACAAACTCTACTTCAATTCTGATTCACAGTCAATAAAATTGAAATTCTGTGAAAATCGCAAGACATTGGAGAATGCAGTAACTCTCACATGCTAAGCTAGCAGCTAACATTTGAGCTAATCCCCCCTACTGAGTAAATTCCCTTAATATTAGAAGCAGCGGCATTGGTAGTATTTTGATTTCATAAGTGCTTCTCTTTGGGGTTGTCTTGTTTGAGTCTTATCTCCCACTCAAGGCATTTCGTGAATCTAATGGCGCATTTCCACTAGCACGGCTCGGCTCGATACGGCTCGGCACGGTTCGGCTAGGCTCGGTTTGGTTGTGTTTCCATTACAACTGGTGCCTCCTCGACGTAAACGGGGTCGTCATAACACGGCTGCGCGAAACCGCTTTGACGTCATTTACACGGCGCCGAGCAACGTACAAATCCGGAGGACCAGAACAACAACAACAACAACAACATCAGAGGAGGACAGCATGGAGGACATGGAGGCGATCGTGTTGCTGCTCACCCTGTGGCTTTTTGTCGCACAGAAGGCAAGAGAAGAGAGCCAGAGAAGACTCCGGGCCGCGAGACAAAAACACTATTTGAAAAGTCGCGCGGTTATGACGCTTCCAGTGACGACCACTCATCGGCCAATCAGTGGAAGGCAGTCGGCTGACGTCACGTTTTAGTAACGCTTCGGCTCGCTTGGAACCAGGGCTGAGGTGATACAAAAAAGTACCCGGTTGCAGGTACTGCGTGCTAGTGGAAACACGCAAATAGCGCGCCGAGCCGAGCCGTACCGAGCCGAGCCGTGCTAGTGGAAATGCGACGTGAGGGATGCATTTGTCAAAAGTATCCTAACTGGGGCATTGACTTGTCTTTTTAAAATGAATGACGTGCTACTTTTTGGGGTAGTTTTACTTGACTTACACAGCCATATCCACTGGATTTTCTCAAAACCTTCTAAAAATCACCAAGATCACCTGAAATATAGGCATTGGCGGTCTCTTAGTGTGTGTGTGTGTGTGTGTGTGTGTGTGTGTGTGTGTGTGTGTGTGTGTGTGTGTGTGTGTGTGTGTGTGTGTGTGTGTGTGTGTGTGTGTGTGTGTGTGTGTGTGTGTGTGTGTGTGTGTGTGTGCTCCAAACCTCAACGTATTAAAACATTTAAAAAGGTATGTAAATGTGCTCTCAAGTGGCCCTCGATCAAACACATGCTATTGCACACGTTAACAGTTACTGGCAGTTCTTGGTTATCAGCGTCAATCAAATGTTCTGGCTCCACCCCAGAGACGGTGAAAACCTGATCTGCAGTCAAGCCCCGCCCCTCAATGGACAATGTAAATACTGTCTACCAGACATCTGCCAGAATGCATTTTTTACATTCTGATAGTAGGTCAGGGTTAGGGATGGGACCAACTCCAACCGCATGTTTGGTTTTCCTTTACAACTTGACTGCAAGTTACTTTATTACAGCAACCCTATTGTCTAAATGCGATTCTTATTATCTCCTTTTTTCTCTGCAGGCTTAATGTGTTAAGAAGGCAACACAAATTATTCTGCCTGATCAAGTTGTGGGTGGATGCAGTGGTGTAGTCTATTTTATTGTAGTGGGCATACTGGGATGATTCCCTCCCAGCCTCGTACACACCCGTCCCGCCGGTACGTGTACGTGTGTGGTGCTTATGGGGTGTCGCACCACACTCACTAACGCAGGGGTCTACAACCTGTTGCATGGATTTAAGAGTGCAACAATTATCAACGATCATGGAAAGCTGAATAGGTTTATCAGTTTTAATAACAGTTTGAACAAATAGAACACACAAATGACAAGTTGTCCTTTGTGTATCTAAAGTAGCAAAAGCACCTGCTAAACAAGGTCAAAACCTACTCAAAATAATTTAATGAACTGTTTACAACCATGGCTAACCAATGCATGGGAAGGAGATGAAAGGAGACTAATGTTTCACTCTTTCAATTGCTTTAAAGCTAGGGTAGGCGATTTTTTTACTGAAATATTTAGCAAAAATGTCATAATAGCCAGTCAGCTATATGTAGGCGAAGTGCTCTGAGAATATCTGCACATCACTTTGCTCTCCCCTGCCTCTGTGTGCCCCCCCCAAAAATTGCCACCGCTCATGTACACTTTGACCAATCAGAGCGAGGCTCCGATTCTCCGTTCTTATTGGCTGTGGGACTGTCCGTCAACTTGGCACCGACGTTCGTGAGTCCCTGCGTGAGCGTTCACGAGCCTAGCAGCTTATGCTAACAAATTACAGTTGCACTTAGTTTGCTAACTTGCTTGGCTGATACAGCTACCTTTCTACCATCTACCTATGTCTGTGAGTAAGATGTTGATGCTATATATGTTTTTATGCAGTTATCAGCACTAATGTTTAATTACCTCGGAATCGGACATGGTGTTTCGTCTTCCTATCGATGTAACTGAATTCACATGAACGCGCATCACTGACGTGCGGAGGGAGGAGCTACAGCAGGTAGCGCGTAGGAGGGAGGGACCAGAGAGAACGCGACAGAATCTCAACGGCTGTTTTCCCCAAAATCGCATACCCTAGCTTTAATTTTAGCTCTAACTGTTGTTATCTAACAGTAATTGAATTGTGTAAAAGTCTGAAATTATTGCACCTTAAAAATGACCATGAATTAGCTATACTCTCATTTGCATAGTGATTAACTTTATGAATTTCAATTGCGTATACCAACTCAAGTTGGCTGACATTTAACTTTCTTTCCCTCCACTCTATCCAAGCCTGTTTTTAAATTCCCTTGTCTGTCCACAAGGCTGGTCAGTGGTTCTCATCTAAAAGTAACAAGGAGATGTACAGTGGGATTACGACATCGTCTTCTGTTGACTACTTGTTATGTGGGTGGTAGCCTATACACATTATTATGGGAGGACTGGACACGCACGCACGCGCGCACGCGCGCGCACACGCACACGCACACGCACACACACAGATCTGGTAGTGGCATCTGCTGCTGCAGGGTCGACCGAAGCGGCAGTAGTAGATTTTGGGCTAGGCTTAAAACTAACTAAAACACTGAAATAGTGTAGTTCGCTTTTCGTATTGTAATTGTAACTTTCAATCTGTTTGGGTGGCCAATCACAGCGCAAGGTAGGCCCGCCAACTCACATGCGGAGATGCAGGGGCAGCTTCGCACTTCGTAACAGACTAGGGCAGCGCGCGAGCGTGCAGGGGGAATTTTATGAATGATGAATCTAGGCGATATCTTCTACTGCTAAAAGTATTTTATTACAGTTACACCCAACCGGTATTTGCGAAAAATAAACACTGAAGTGAAAGTTCTGTCACAAAACGATTTTTAGGTGGTAATACGGAAATCCTGGAGCATTCCTAGGGTATACGGCGTATTCCTGCGTATCACGTGGAAAAAACACCACTGGGTGGATGGGTTTCTTTAGACACTGGAGCATTTCTCATCATTTTGAACCAAACTAATAGCTGCAGTGAAAGAGTAACAAAGAGAAGGTCCAGTTATTGTTGTCATGAGTTTCATATGGCTGTCCAGACGACACAGGTAGAAAGGTCTTTAACTGTCTAGTTCTATAATTGTAGCTTGATTCAGCTGAAGCGTCCCCATAAGGTGAGTGTGGTCTCCAGCTTGGCTACGGGGCTAAGAGGGACAGCAGAATGAACCCATTCAGTTGGCTTGAAGGAATAGAAGGAAATCCATGGACTGAAATTATCCCGATTATTAACCCCTATTATTATTATTATTATTATTATTATTATTATTATTATTATTATTATTATTATTATTATTATTATTAAACTACGATACCAGTTGTCCATCACTTCATGTGCCAGTTTGTCCCTGGCTCATAAAAGCTACCCATAATGAACCACCAGTGATCATGTGACATTATTAGGGCCACATTGTTGTGCCACGGCACATTTTAGGTTTGTTTTGCTCTCTGCGCTGGCATTGACGGTGTTGTCTCTGAATAGTGAACCTGTAGGTCTGGTTGGTCTGCCCTACCCCGAGTCACATGATGCAGCTGTTTTATGAGGTTGGAGATGAGCCTTATATAACTGCCAATGTAACCTCAACAATAACGTTATTAAGAGAGGAGCCAGGTGTTAGGGGAGGAGCCAGGTGTTAAGTGAGGAGGGGAGAGGACGTCATGTTCAGGAAACGAAACCGAAGGTGCATAGAAACCAAAGCCAGCCGACGTGGAAGCAGTTCTCTCTTTCGGGAGAGAAACGCATTTTGGAAAAAATAGTCTGACAGACAGAAACCACAACAAGGTGAGTAAAACAGCACAACCTTGAGAGAAGTTCTTTCTGTTAAAGAATAAGAAAAATATGGGAATCAAGTACATAATACATAATGTAGGCCTACATCAATACATAAACATTGTTGTCTGTGTCTAGGATGGCCTCTAATAAGACTTCCTGGTCTGAAGAGAACTTTTCATGTTCCATCTGTCTAGATGTGTACAGCAGTCCAGTTTCCACGACATGTGGACACAACTTCTGCAGAACCTGTATTATGAAGTTTTGGGATGAACAAGTCCGGTACAAATGTCCTGTTTGCAACGAGCATTTCCACACTAGACCTGATCTACGTGTCAATATCCTCTTATCAGAGCTGGCAGCTCAGTTTAGAACAAATGTAGAAGTAAAAGAGCAGCCTTGTGTTGAACCAGCAGAAGTTCCCTGTGACGTCTGTACTGGGACACAGCTGAAGGCTGTGAAGTCCTGCCTAGTGTGTTTTGTCTCCTACTGCCGAACCCACCTTCAGCCACATCAGAGAGTCACAGTCCTGAAGAAACATCGGCTGGTCGAGCCAATGGACCGTCTGGAAGACAGGATGTGTAAGAAACATGACCGACTTCTGGAGCTCTTCTGCAAGACTGAAGGGGTGTGTGTGTGTCAGTCCTGCACAGAGGGTGACCACAGGTCCCATCCTTTTGTACCTCTAAAGGAGGAATATGAAGTGAAGATGGCCGAGCTGGGGAAGATAGAGGCTGAAGTTCAGCAGATGATCCAGGAGAGACAAAATAATATCCAGGAGATTAAAGACACAGTTAAACGCAGCAAAGCAGATGCAGACAAAGAAATGGCCGATGGTGTGCAGGTCCTCACTGCTCTGATGTGCTGCATTGAAAAGTGGCAGGATGATCTCAACCAAATGGTTAAAGAGAGACTGAAATCCACAGAGAAACAAGCTGGAAGCCTCATCAAAGTGCTGGAGCAGGAAATAGAATATCTGACCAATAGAAGCTCAGAGGTGAAGCAGCTCTCACACACTGAAGACCACCTCCACTTCCTCCAGGCCTTCAGATCCCTGAAGGTTCCTCCACCCACCAGGGACCGGACGATGGTGGAGATCCGTCCTCCGTCATACGTAGGGACCTTAAGGAGATCCCTGGATCAGCTGAAGGTGACGCTGAACATGGAGATGAAGAAGCTCCCTGGTGATGCTGAACTGAAGAGGGTCCAGCAGTATGAAGTAGATGTGACTCTGGATCCTGATACAGCTCATCCCAATCTCATCCTGTCTAAGGATGGGAAACAAGTCCATGATGGAGGTGTACTGAAGAAACTCCCAGTCAACTCTAAGAGATTTACATATTACAGATATGTGCTTACGAGGCAGAGCTTCTCCTCAGGGAGATTTTACTTTGAGGTCCAGGTTAAAGACAAGACTGTATGGCGTTTAGGAGTGGTCAGAGAGTCCATCAACAGAAAAGGTTCTACCACTCGGACCCCTGAGACGGGTTGCTGGACTCTCTACTACAACCTGAATGAGTTGGTATTTAATGGTAACCCTGCTGTCCGTCTCCCTCTGAGAGCTGAGCTCCAGAAGGTGGGGATGTTTGTTGATTATGATGAGGGTCTGGTCTCCTTCTATGATGTGGAAGACAGGGTTCATCTCTACTCTGCTACCGGCTGCACCTTTAGAGAGCCTCTCTATCCACTCCTCTATTCATATTCCTATTTCTATGGAATGAACTCTTCTCCATTGATCATCTCACCTGTCAATCAAACAGACTAGGACTTTTGCTTGATGATAAGATAACGAAACCACTAATGTTTCCTGAGAAAGGATCTCTACCATGTGAGATCTGAGAGATCTGGATCAATGTTTTACTGCTGACATTTAACAAGGAGAAATTCAGTACGAAATGAACCCTGAATATTATAAATTATAGCCCATTATAAATTATTAGATAACATATACTTCATTATCTGTTTTCTCCAATTTTTTAAAGGGTTTACTGCTATACAATTGTTAATGGTTGCAGTTACGTGTAACATGTTTTGAGGATCAATGTTTATATCATAATCATCTAAACATTACTAATGGTTTATATTGGAATCATGAATGACAACAATCAAATGTAAAATGATTTCAATGAAAATGAAAAAATATAAGACGAGTCAATGACTTTTAATCTTCACCATACAACAACCCAACCAACACAGTCTCACTCCGATAGCGTCAAATACCGACTGTTGGCGAAGGCACGTTAGCGTCGGTCGCTGACGGGAAAGGTACCCTTCGGCGTTGTCTGCAGACGGAGAGGGGGTTCAATTCACTACAATGTTTGAAGTTCAGAGTGGGTGCCATTCAGCAGCCCATTCACTCCTGTATTAACCCGACTACGGCTCTAATAGACGCTGTGAGCACCTTTCCTATTGGACAGCTTTTAGGATGTTTTTCTGTAAAAATGGCATAGGCCTACTTTTTATTCTGGGTGGAAAATATGATATTTTAGTATAGTTACGCCATTAAAAGTGTTTATGTAAAAAAAAGAGGTGAGAAATGTGCATTTTACTTTCAGAATCTTCGCTCGATTAATGTGAAGGATAATTGGTTTGATAGTTATGACAAAGAATATTTCAGGTCTCGACAGAAATATAATAACGGTTGCTATGGATGCTGAAACCAGCAGCTTGCATGCTGTTTAAATCATGGCTATTAAACCATTATCTTTCTGATTATGTTATTTGATGTAACCATGTAATGTAATGTTTTTATTTTATTTAACACATTTTTTTAAAAAAACTTGTTAAATAAATCAGGCATTGCCCTGTCAGGGCAAACAGGACACCGACGCAAAGCGTTTTTTCATTTTTTCCTTCGCCCTGAAGGAAAAAATGATTGACAGACGGAAGTCAGGAAGGCCCATGCAAGTGAACAGAGGGTTCCACAGCATTAAGAAGTGCCGTCTTATATAATATCTATATATATATAGATATATATCTATATCTATATAGATATATATATATATATATATATAGATATATACATATACTGTCGAGGACATTAACAAATAAGCTATAGACCTGGGGTCTCTTTTATATCAAAGGGGGTCTTAAAGGATGCATATGATTATCAACTTGGGGGCTCCAGCCCTACAGGAAATGACTCAGAATGTGCTCCATCTCGCTGCACCTCACCCACTGGTTTGCTTGCAAGGTTTTGGCCTTAAATTCTTCCCACACCTACCCCCTAGCTACCCAACATGCATATGAGAATCAGGCCTCTCTTTAATAATGACAAAAAGTTATGAGAGAAATGCACATTAACTTTTTGCTATCTCATAAGCGTATGGCGCCGGCTCCTTTTGACCCCAGACTTCAAAAACTTGTCCACAGGCCAGCTGTGTCTTCCAACCTTAAGCCACAAATGTGCCACTCCATCCCACAAAAAATGGGGACTAGAAATATTGACCGTATCCCTATTCTCGCACACCCATGTTGAATTTAATAGACCATTCTCGTTGCTTCGAGGAACTCTGGTGGCATAAATATGATAAATATATTATATATGGAGTATAGTAGTAAGTAGGCTGACTACTTTTCCGATAATGACTTGCTTAAAGTTTTTTTTTAAAGTTGTTGAATAAAATAACATCATTACACGGTTACATAAAATAACATAATCAGCCAAGACAATGGTTTTTATAGCCATGATTTAACTGGCATGCGAGATGCTGCCAGTTAAGCGTCCATAGCAACCATCATAACAGCCATGTTATTATATATCTACCGAGACCTGAAATATTTTTTGTCATAACTATCAAACCAAACATCCTTCACATTCACTGAGCGAAGATTATGAAAGTAAAATGCACATTTCTCGCAAAAAATGTACAAATAAACACTTTTAATGGCGTAACTATACTAAAATATCATATTTTCCACCCAGAATAAAAAGTATACCATTTTTACAGAAAAATATCCGAAAAACGGTCCAATAGGAAAGGTGCTCACAGCGTCTATTAGATCCGTAGTCGGTTAATACAGGAGTGAATGGGCTGCTGAATGGCACCCGCTCTGAACGTCAAACATTGCCGGTGATGGCATTACATTGTAGTGAATTGAACCCCCTCTCCGTCTGCAGGCAACGCCAAAGGGTACCTTTCCCGTCAGCGACCGACGCTAAAGTGCCCTGCCAACAGTCGGTATTTGACGTGATCGGAGTGAGACTGTGTTGACCCAACATGTGTGCAGAGTTTACAACCATACTTTACAAGTATATTTTTTCAATGTGTTCCACACTAACACAAAGGTCAAAGTGACTACATATAAAGGCTCTCCCCATGTGTGTCAGTATCATGACTTTGTCTTGTCAGCTCTTCTCCTTTCTATCCCTCATCTTAGTTTCTCCTCTCTCCTTCCTCTCTTTCACCTCCTCTCTCCTTCCTCTCTCTTCTCTTCCTCCTCTCCCCTATCTCTGCTCTCCTTTCTAGCTCATCCAGTATTGTTTAATTATTGTCCCACCACAGCACAGAGGGAGGAGGGAGGAGGAGGTGGAGGAGGAGGAGGTGGCTGTCTTCTTTTTATGGGTTTTGTTATTTTAAAGTGTGGCGCTGGTCGACCATTGGAGCTTTAAGGGAAAACACAAGCAAAGAAAAAACCCAAAATGGAAAAGTGAAAGATAAAACGCAGGAGAGGTGTCTTTGACGTGTGTGTGAGTGTGTGTGTGTGTGTGTGTGTGTGTGTGTGTGTGTGTGTGTGTGTGTGTGTGTGTGTGTGTGTGTGTTGTGTGATGTGTGTGTGTCTGATAGTTGTGTGTGTGTGTGTGTGTTACGCTGCTATGATTATAACTGCTGATGGCTGATCTGAAGAGGGTCCAGCAGTAATGCATATATTTATGGTTTAATAGTATTGACCTCATAGTTCCTGGTTTCTCATACATTGCAGTAGGAAGTGGGCTTCTGTCTCCCTCTGCTGGGGACAGAATGGACACAGCCTGGCTCCTCTGGGTAGCCAGGCTGGGTCCACTGAGCCTGGGCGATGGCAGGGGTCTCCTCAGCTTTCTAATGGTCACATTGGACAGATATTTAGCCTCTGTCCTCATCTGCCTTTTCATGAGCATTGTGACATTGTGAGGCCTTTTATGATTTCAACTTCCTTCTCCTCTGCCAGCAGGGGCGTAGCCAGGACATTCGTGTTGTGGCCAGCTTTCTTTAGACATTTTCTGTTCAGCCAAGAAACCCTAAAGTTTCTTGGCTTCTCTTTGGGGTTGTCTTGTTCCATCCTTAACCAGTTAAACTTTAACTCTCCAAGATAACCTGAAATAGAGGCATTGGTGGTAATTTCATTCCATAAGCGCTTCTCTTTGGGGTTGTCTTGATTGGGTCTTGTCTTCAACTCCAAGCCATATCGTGGCACTTAGGGATCCATTTGTTGTTGACGATGTTGATCATAGCCTACCGGTCATACCGAAGCGCTCTACCAGTAAGTTGGTCTTCATCTCTGGGTCTCTGTCTCTCCCTACAGGTGGACTGCAACAACTACATCCGCCTGCTGGAGATACTGGACGAGGATCGTATCTACGCGTGTGGCACTTACGCCTTGGATCCACAGTGTGCCTTCCTGGTGAGCGAGTGAACGAGTGTGTTTGTTTGTGTGTTGAGTATGACACTGTGGCATTTGATTTACGGCTGAGCTTATGACGGGAGTCGGTGCATATGTGTTCAGGCGTGTGTGTGTGTGCCTGCGTGTCTGTGTTTGGTGTTTGATGCCGGGTAAATATTTTCGCCACTCTCATACACAGGCACAAAGATTTGCGCCAATGTGGCAGGCTGAGGGAAATTAGTTTTTTCCCTCCTTAAATGAGTTCACACACATACGTAAATACACACACACAACCGCTTTGAGGTCACACAACCGAGTTCAATGGGGTTTAAATTTCCTATAAACTGTTATTTGAATTACATCCTATTAACCCCTCCCTCCCTCTCTCTCCTCCCTCCCTCCTCTCTCTTCCTCTATCTCTTCGCCTCCCTCCTCTCCTTACCTCCCTCTCCCCTGCCTCCCTCTCTCTCCCCCCTCCCCCCTCCCCCAGGGCCGTACCTCCCTTCCCTGGAGCGGAGGGTGAGGATGGGAACAGGGACGGGAAGGTGTCCCTTTGAGCCAGTCAGCACTAACACCGCCGTCATGGCAGGTGAGGCCACACACATGCACGCACGCACGCACGCACGCACACACACACACACACACACACACACACACACACACACACACACACACACACACACACACACACACACACACACACACACACACACACACACACACACCTCTTCATGTACACCCTCAAACACATGCATACGAACACACAGGCGCATACAGACACAGACACACACAAACACTGTTTCTGTCTCTCTTTCTCTCTGTCTGTCTGCCTGTCTGTCTCTCTTGCGCGCGCGCTCTTTCGCTCTCTCTCTCTCTACCCCCCTCCCAACTCTTCCCCACACACATACATATACACACACACACACACACACACACACACACACACACACACACACACACACACACACACACACACACACACACACACACACACACACACACATGAATATCTACCCTGCATGAATAGCATTTCATTGCACGTTTAGCAAGTTAATTAGCCGGTAAGGCATCAGACTTTTAATCTAAGGGTCCAGGGTTCAAGTCCCTCTTCAGGCAGCACTTTATTTATAATTTTTACCGTTATCTATTCCAATTGAGTAGTTGACACTGTCTATTATGTTGAATTACGTGTCTGATTTGGTTAAACCTCTCAGCTGCAGAAGTTTTGGGCAAAGAACCATATGTTCTCCCACAAACACTACTTACTAATTCTGATTCACAGGCATTGAAATTGTAATTCTGTGAAAATCGCAAGACATTGGAGAATGCAGTAACTCTCACATGCTAAGCTAGCAGCTAACGTTTGAGCTAATTCCCCCTACTGAGTAAGCGGCATTGGTAGTATTTTTGA
>OLKM01000258.1:362669-403121 GCA_900291075.1 Melanogrammus aeglefinus | reverse complement strand
TCTCTCTCTTATGCTCTTTCTGTCTCTCTCCCCTCCCTTTCTCTCTCCCCCCCCCCCCCCCCCCCCCCCCCCTCCCCCCCTCCCCCTCTCCCCCCCCCCCCCCCCCCCCCCCCCCCCCCCCCCCCCCCCCCCCCCCCCCCCCCCCCCCCCTCCCTCTCTCCCTCTCTCTCTCTCTCTCTCTCTCTCTCTCTCTCTCTCTCTCTCTCTCTCTCTCTCTCTCTCTCTCTCTCTCGCCCTCCTATCAGGCTCCATCATAAAGCCATACTATCAAACCCCACTCTGAGGCCATGTTACTGACGTCTCCCCAGGGGACTAGAAGTCACAATGTTCAATCTGGTCTGGGTTGGTTTACTATCTTGTGTTCTCAGTAAAGAGTCCATTGTTTTCGTTTATTCTGCTTCAGCACGTGATAAAACGACATCCGCCGCGTCTGAGGGCTCATAGTGATATCTCTCCTCGTACTGCAGCGGAGCTCTCCTGACATAGAAGCCCCGGAACACACACACAACACTACACATCCCAGGAACACACACACACACACAACAACACACACATCACATGAACACACACCACGAACACTGACACACTACAATGTTGGACCCCGTACACTACAATCACACCACACACACACACACTACACACACACACACCCCGGACACAACACACAACACCAAACACACACACACATCACACAACACACACCACATCTCACACTACACCACACAACACAGCACACACAAGCACACACTAACAACACAACACCACCACATACCGAGGACATACCGACACACGCTAGGAACACAACACACTGCAACACAGCCAAACCTTTCATTCTCACAACCCAGGAACACCTCACTCACATACACACACACACAGTAGCACACACATATGCTCAATCACCCAGGAGACACACACAATATACGCGTGTCACACCAACACACTCGCACACACACACCGCCATTATAAGCTCACAAACTACGTTACGCCACAAGCCCCAAGCACACAGCACACATCGCTAACTATCGCACACCCACCCCACACCCACACGACATTATAGCCTCACACACACTAAATTAGCTGCAGTATCAACTAATCATTTTCCTGTTTCTCGTGCCACTCTCAGACGTTCTTGTGCCAAGACGGCTGGCGTAACAACACCCTCTAGAAATAGCACAACACGCCCCGCTGCAGGTTTGAATTCCGCCCCGCTGCTCGGCTGCAGGGCTGAGGCGGGCCCTGTGATTGGCTGACAGCATACTTTGCCAGCCCATTCATTGGTGGTTGGTTTTGGTGAGGTTTGGTGACGCAGGTGTCGCAGCATAGTATACTACAACACACAACTACAACGTGGAGATGTTATAGTGTGATGAAGAGTTAGTGTGTGAATGTGTTGTGTGTTGTGAGGCTAAGTATGTATCGTTTTTGTGTGTGGTGCCTAGAGAATCGCGGTTGGCGGTTAACACCCGCGACTCCGCGGGTTAAACCGCGGACTCGGGCGGGTGACGTGAGACAAAACTAATATTTTTAATCTTAAATTATCGCGCGTTGGCGCGTTTAACCACCGAATATTCAAAAATATATTACACATTGTTTAAATGTCGTTACCTACTTCACGCCAGGCGCCTCACTTCGTTAGACCGGCAGGCATTCGAGGCTATAGCCCCGGATCCTGTTGGGAATAGCCCCGGATCCGCTGTGGTCGTCGAAAACAATCTACCAAAACCATTAATGATGAAAATAGTCCCCGTAGAGTGACTTCTTTGTGGTCGTTATTACCAGCGGCCACAGATAGAAACATTGTAGCGAGTGGAAACCGCAAAACTCTGACATGTCCATATATGGGCAGATCTAGAATCATCTGTTGTCATGCAGAATGTTGCAAATTCAGTGTTGGTATTCTTTCCTTCTGTCCTATGCATAGCGCATATGTTGTTCGATAATGCTGTTTCGTGCTGCTAAGCCTTTTTAGTGAGATCATCAGAGTGTTAGAAGGACAGCTAATAAAAATATCTTTTGCACAGATGGATATATAGAAGAAGAGAGCCCGCCGCAGTGAATTCAAACCCGGTCCACTTGAAAATCGGGTAGTGTGCATGACAGTGGTTATCCGTTAAACTTCTATCACCTTAATTTCCAACAACAACACTCTTGCTCAGCAACGATGGGGAAATACTATCAAATGTATTTATTATATTTATACACCAGTATGAATATTTACCGTAGGCCTACAACCGTTTACCAGGCAATTCAAATAACACTCACACACACAGCGCACACGCGCAGCTAGCCTAGTAGCCTTCAATGCGGTGAAAATTTCGGAATTTAATAGCTCGACGAGTGAACACGGCAAGAACTCTTCTAGCCTCGGCGTCAGCAGCGCATAGCTACCTAAAAATACAAACAGGCGGATGGCGCGGTGGGTGCGGTTTTGAAAATCGGGTAAAAAAAATCTTGCGGATGGATGGCGGGCGGATCAAGCGTTTTGTGATGCGGTTGCGGATGAAATAATAGTCCATCCGCGCATCTCTAGTGTGTGCGTGCGTTATTGCGTGTGTGTGTGTGTGTGTGTGTGTGTGTGTGTGTGTTTGTGTGTACATGTGTGTTTGTGTATGAGTGTGTGTGTGTCTCTGCGTGTGTGTGTGTTTATGATGCTCAGCCAAACAGGCTCACGAGGTGAACCGGTGTGCTTCAGGGCGTTCGGGCTTAAAGGATCAAATTGAACACATGACTCATCTCGCGCCTGTGTGTGTGTTTGTATGCGTGCGTGTGTTGTGTGTCAGTGTGTGTTGTGCATGCGTGTGTGTGCATGCAAAATGACCGCGCGATCATGTGTCGATGAGTGCCTGACAGCTTGATGGCGGCGGACGAAGACGTTCAGACGTGCAGCCGACGTTTATCACCATAGCACACATATCATCACCATGACATCAATTCACCATGGCATCATCACCATGACATCATCACCATGGGCATCATCACCTATGGCATCATCACCATGACATCAGAGGCCTTTTCAGGTAGCTGGTTTTGAGGCAACCCGCGAGTTTGTTCACTCTGAGTTAGTGGAAAACTCTGGTTTTCCGTTTTCAGGTAGTAGCAGGTTCAGCGCAACCGATAGTTAGTTGCTGCGGCAACATACGCCGTGGGTCTAACCTGCTCGGGGACGTGGTTTGACCTACTCTGAGTTTTGTTTGTCTATAAGGCTGAAGGCAGCTCTCCGACGAGAGAAGGAAAGTGTTAGAAATGGCATGTCGTCCTTTTCTAACGAGAGCCCGTGGGACGTAGAGGCTGCGGATCCTCAGAAGGAATCTCCGTGAGAACGATTATTAAGACCCGGCGGTTGAATATATACTTTATTTTCTGAACCATTTTCTTCACGAGCGCTATCGATTTTCAGCGCGATCTATATCATTTATTTAGACCCGCCTTCTCAGGCCCCCAGTTTAACCGCAAACGCACCGGGGGGCATGTTTTAAGTTCGCACTCGCTTTGCCCGTGGTTAGTTAAGCCTATATTTGAAGGACTTATAATCCCATATTTTTTTCAGATGATTAATATTTCACCTGTATCGTATAGGAGAGTTCGACGGTTCATTGTTTTTAGGTGACAGAGGGTACCCCTGCCAGCCTTGCCTTCTGACCCGTATGCCGATCCCGTGCCAGGACCACAGCAGCGCTAACAACCTGGCGCATGATGAGGACGAGACCAGGTCGAAAACACGTTTCGGTGATCCTGAAGGCAAGATTCCCAGTGCCTCCAAAATGCTGCGAAGTCACACCAGAAAGGGCATGTACATAATTTGCATTGTGTGGTTCTTCACAACATCGCGATTTTGAGAGGGGAAAATGCCCACCCTACAGTTGCAGATGAGCAGCCACATTCAACCCAAACCTGCATGCCATGGATCCACAGGACTGAAAGGTGGTTCGAGAAAGACTCTGCCAAAATCATTTTGTTTGAGTTTTCTATGTAGTTAAATGTATTTTATTATTTCCGAAATGTTTTTTGCATTTCCTGTATGTAAAACTCGTGTTGACAGACCCAGCCTCTGGTAGGGGGTGACACTGTTCAATTAAAAATAACTTGTCCCACCACCAGCCCGCGTGTTCTAAATGAAGACAACTCTACTTTTTATGAGGATTTCTTTTATTTCCTGAAAGCACAAAAAAAGTCATTCATATGGGTATGTTTTGGAGCAGGGAAACAGTATCCCAGCTCCTCACCCACCTTAACTTGTGTTCCAAAAATTGTGGATTCTCCAAAGCATCCTTTGACATCTTTTTGCCTAATGTGGTCCATTTTCCAAGTCTGCTTTGTTTATTTTATTTTTCCAGATAGATTGATATAGAGCTCTTTGACTGGAGAAGCTATAGGAAATGCAAAAAAATGAACATTGATTTTCAACATGTGGAGCGTTTTCATTATATATATTCCAGCGAGAATCTTACAGAGGTAAGCTGTGATTATAGAAAGGGGCTGGCCTCTCATTGAATTTGATTTCATATTAAACACTACCTCTCATTTTATTTTACTATTTATATTTTGCTCACGCATTGACTTGTTCAGCAATTTCCTGCCAAGCTCTCGCTCGCGCTCTTCGCTGCCGCGGCGGCATTGCTTTTTTGGTTAAAATTGGTAACTGCTCGGCATATGCGTGCATTAGAATTTCTATTTCCGTGGGGGAAAAGTAAGCGGATCTACGGTTTTGGTCCATGTTTGATCATGTTATCAGAGATCCATTGATGATGGCTCTTTAAAGTCAACAGGCACGCCCCCAACCCAGCGTGAAGACACTCAGAGTTGATTGAACCAACGCTGATCACCTGTTCTGAAACCGAAAACCCAGAGTTGCTTTTGAACCCTGAACTCTGAGTCAACCAACTCAGAGCGCAGGATTAAACTCAGAGTATGTTAATCCAGCTACCTGAAACAGGCCTCTGGGGATACGAGAGGGACACACGAACGCCGCTCACGACAACAACACACACCTTGACCTCTGCACACAGCAGAGGTCAAAGGTCACCAGGTAAAGGTCACCCCCCCATCCAGGAGTTGGTGTGTGTGTGGGGGGGGGGGCTGCTCCTTATCTTGAGCTCAGCTCATACTTGGCTGCCATGAACAACGTGCTGCTACCCCCGCCCCCCCCTACCATACCATAAGTTAACCCCCCGGGGACACACACACACATCGATGGACAGGCATGCACCACACATATACACGCACACACCATGCAGACACACCCCAAACGCGCGCATGCACGACACAAGCACACCCGGACACACACACACACACACACACGCTCTCTTCAAGACACATACACACACGACACACTAGCACACACAAACACATACACACTCGCACATGGCACACACACACAACACACATTCAGCACACATACACACACGCACATGCTAGCACACACAAACACACACACATACTGTACATACATACTGTGGCGACTCCTACGGGGTCGTGGAGGGGATTCTGGGTGTTCTGGGGTCCGTGTTGTGCGTTGACCCAAAGGGGTTGTGTCGTCCTGTTGTAATCGTTAGGTTAAGTAGCGTTAAAGGGTCTGCGGGGTTAATTAGATGTGTGTGTTGTTGAATGTCAACATGCATCGTTGCCGCCACCGTCACCAGAATGACGTGGTCAGGTGTGGAGGAGGGCGAGCAGACTGCCCTAGTGCCTCTGGGCAGGGACTTACCAAACATCTCCTAAACGGAAAAATGTAAAGAAGGGGAAAATACCTCATTATTACTAATTAACGAAGTCCAAATATTAATGTGGATGCCTGCAGGGAGTTCTAAGCGTGGAGGTTTCCTGGGATTAGTGATTCTCCAGCAGCAGAAGCCATCAGGTCCCTTCCTCAGCACTCAGCCTTGCTAGATTATTCATCGTTCCTCAGTGAGCTAATTACTCAGAGAATCAATGAGCCTGATTTAAAAATGCAGCAAGTCATCATTAAAGCAGGAGGCCTTAAATCACACACACACACGCAGAAACGCGTACGCACACACATACACACACTCGCACGCACGCAGAAACACACACACGCACACACACACTCGCACGCAGAAACACACACACCACACACACACACACACTCACGCACACACACACACCACCACACAACCACTCTAAACACGAAGAGCTTTAATGAGATTTCCTCTCATCGCACCAACCAAACAAAGACCAATATGAGCAGATGACCGACATAAGTAGGCCTGTATGTACCGTCTCTTTCTCCCCCTTCCCTCCCTTTCTCTCCCTCTCCCCCCGATCTCTGACTCTCCACACTTCCTCCCCTCCAGGGGATCATAAACATGCTCTGTGCATACCAACTTAGTTTCAGCCCGTGATCACAGAAGCGTGTTCGGCTCTGAGACTGATTCGTTGATTCATCCGGTGAATTCCAGCGGTGATTTCACCCAGCAGATTGTGGTCTGCTGAAGTATTACTCTAACCCTCGCCTGGCAGCCCGGGACTCAGAGCTCTGCCTCATTACCGGGCGGTACCCCCCCCTGCCAGAAGTGTTGGGGGGGGGGGGGCATGTAGAACAGAAAACCTTGAATTATACTTCAGAAGGTGACGCTGGGGATCATTTATGCAGACCTTTAACGGACGCCTGGGGGGTCGAGCAGGAAGTGACGGTTTACCGTCACGCCGTCCTCCATGGGACACGGAGCAGAAGACCCAGAGCTCCACGGGGCCTCCGGTGAATCGACGGCTCAGTGCTGGTCAACGACCACCCAGTCCCTGGCTCACACTCACACCTCATTCTAACGCCGTCCGTCTGAAGGACCAGACCTCCTCGGTGGTGGTCCCGCAGTGGTCAGACATCGATACGTCACCATGACCACACACACACACACAACCACACACACATGCACAGTTTACACATGCACACATCGAAATACACCCGCACACACAAACCCAGTTTACCCACACACACATACTGTCTACACACACACACACCTAAATACACCCGCACACACAAATCCAGTTTACCCCCACACACACACACACACACACACACACACACACACACACACACACACACACACACACACACACACACACACACACACACACACACACACACACACAGGGAGCTGTAAAACAAAGTAATCCAAGCCATCGAAAGCGGCCCCTCTGTTGTTTATTCCTTCAGTCCTTTATCTCCTCGGGGTCTCTCCTCTCGGTCGATATCTCTCCCTCTCCAAACATCCTCTTTCTTCTCGTACGTTAAAGAGTAGAGCCTTGGGTCGCATCCCTCCAGTGGAACCGCTGGGACGTCCCAGGCACACTCCGCCCCCCCCCCCCCCCCCCCACTAATCCCCCATAATGCCCTGCAACGTCAGCAGACCTCCACCCCTCAGCAGCTCAGAGGGAATCCATGGAACTCATTTGTTTCAGTGAAGCTAGTTATTCACCCAGGACGAGATGAAGAGACTGAAGAGAGACCCTCTCCCTGGACGAGATGGAGAGACCCCCTCCCTGAAGAGAGACCCTCTCCCTGGACGAGATGGAGAGACCCCCTCCCTGAAGAGAGACCCTCTCCCTGGACGAGATGGAGAGACCCCCTCTCTGAAGAGAGACCCTCTCCCTGGAGGAGATGGAGAGACCCCCTCCCTGAAGAGAGACCCTCTCCCTGGAGGAGATGGAGAAAACCCCCTCCCTGAAGAGAGACCCTCTCCCTGGAGGAGATGGAGAGACCCCCTCCCTGAAGAGAGACCCTCTCCCTGGAGGAGATGGAGAGACCCCCTCCCTGAAGAGAGACCCTCTCCCTGGAGGAGATGGAGAGACCCCCTCCCTGGAGGAGAGACCCCCTCCCAGGGGGAGATGGAGAGAGACCCCCTCCCAGGAGGAGAGACTCCGGAGAGAGACCCCCTCCCAGGAGGAGAGACCCTCTCCCTGGAGGAGATGGAGAGACCCCCTCCCTGAAGAGAGACCCTCTCCCTGGAGGAGATGAAGAGACCCCCTCCCTGAAGAGAGACCCTCTCCCTGGGGAGATGGAGAGACTGTCTCCCTGTAGGAGAGACCCCCTCCCAGGGGGAGATGGAGAGAGACCCCCTCCCAGGAGGAGAGACCCTCTCCCAGGGGGAGATGGAGAGGGACCCCCTCCCAGGAGGAGAGACCCCCTCCCAGGATGGATTGAACGACTGAAACAGCGTTTGAACCTCTGCTGACGGAGACATGTATCAGCCTCCGGCAGCACGGGGCAGCGACTCACGAATATGCAGCCTCCATCTTGTTCCTCCCGGTTCCAGGGGACAGGCTCCACCCTCTGTCCCGTCCTGGGTGGGGGAGACGTAGCGACGCCCCCTCAGGGCTAACTTGTCTGAGCTGACCAGGCACCCCACCCAGGGGGCAAAGGTTGGCCCCTTTGCCACGAAGGCGCTGATGCGGTGATTCACTGGGCCCGGCCAGGGTCAGGGGTCAACAGGCCCGTCTGGGCCTTGCTGACCTTGAGCAGTGAGGTCGTGGTCCTCATTAACCCCGCCCACAAGCTCCAGAAACACCTCTGTTCCCCACGGCAACCGGCAACCGTCAGCTCTGAGGGAGAAGGGTTTCATTGACTTGAGTCGCTGCTCACATCGAGTCCACAGGCAGGGGGAGGGGATTGTGTGCGTGTGTGTGTCATTGTGGATGTGTATGTGTGTGTGTGTCATTGTGGATGTGTATGTGTGTGTGTGTCATCGTGTGCCTGGATATGTATTTGTGTGTGACTGTGTATGTATTTGTGTGTGTGTCTTTGTATGTGTGTGTGTTTGTTTGTGTAAGTGTACGTGCATTTGTGTGTGTAAGTGTGTGTGTGTGTGTGTGTGTGTGTGACATATGTACATGTGACTGTATATGTGTGTGTGACTGTAAATGTATGCGTATATGTGTGTGTGTGTGTGTATGTGTGTGACTGTAAATGTGTGTGTGTGTGTGTGTGTGTGTGTGTGTGTGTGTGTGTGTGTGTGTGTGTGTGTGTGTGTGTGTGTGTGTGTGTGTGTGTGTGTGTGTGTACGTAGGTTTTGCAGAAATCAATACAGGGGTTGTTGATATTGCCCTGTAGTGGGGGTCCCCAGGTATCAGGGTGGTGAGATGAGGGAGGTCTGATCCAATGAGCTTCAGTTCCTGCTGAGTCACCAGCCCTACATTAGCAGCCGGTATGGATAATGGATACCGCTCTGCTACTGTATTAATTCAATGACAACAGCAAACTGAACAACACAACCAATGCCCAGAGGCCCAGAACACTACAAATAATAGATGGATAAATATATACACTCACTTCTCCCATAACCAGAGGTCTTCTCCAATAGTCATGGGTGATAATAATGAGCTCCCTGAAGGTTTGAACAATTTTAACGGTTTAGCAAATGCACACTATAGCAGTTTAGCTGAAGCAAAGGCCTACTGTACAGGTCTGGCTAACCCAAACTATAGCAGTTAAGCAAACTGATACTTTGGCACTCCAGCTAAGGAAAAAATGTGCACCGTCATTAGCTCTGGAGTTAAGTTTAGAACAAACAATATGATACCTGTTGGGCTATAAAAAAACGAAAGAGCTTGAATTATTCTCCCATTGAGTTCCGATTCCCAAAGCCTCTCCACCCAATCGCCTTGGCTGGTTTTGCTTTTAGATACTTGCTCGTCCAGCACTTTTTTTTGGTAGTTAATCCAGTTTTGATTTGATTGTTCTCTCACTTGTCGATCACTTTGGAGGAAGAGGGACGTCCTGTAGACGTTCGCTGACAGCAGAATGGGACGCTGTCTCCTCAGACCCAGTCAGACACTACAGGATGGACATATCGATCGAGGATCTCAACACCCAAAGGAGCAGGCACTCTTGACAGGGAGAGAACTAATCAGTGATTTCATCTGTACTGACGCCACAAGGCAGCCGGCTCCGATACAGCCGGTCTAAGAGCTGCCCGTCAGGATTGATCGGTTCATAGTCGTCCTCATTGTTAGAAGCCTTCCTGAGGAATGGAATTCTAAGGTTTTGTAGTCCTCTCTATAGATCAGGACGTCTTCATATTCCTTCAGAGATGTAATCATCTACTCGAATCGCCCGACACTTGTTTATAACGTGTAGAAAAACACGTTTAGAACGCTGCCGCCCACTTGGGTCTTCTGAACCCATTTGAGCAAATCAAAAACAATTCTCCCTCTCTAACGACTCTCCAGACATGCTGGCTTCCCTGCTGTCGTTTATTAACGTCACATTTCTGCTTATCAAAGCCAAACGAGTTTCAGAGGCTGGACAGCGAGGACCTTGTTAAACGCCTTTCTTGTGGAGAGCCGGAGTAAAAGTGTGTAATTAATATTTTTTTAAAGACATCCTTTGTGTTGTCTGATTGGACGGCAATCCAACTCTTGATTGGAACAACACAGCTATACACTCTAAGTAATTGCGATGGATTTGCCACTTTGGGCCCCATTCCCCTGGAAGTCCTGATGGTAGTTCTGCTGTTAAACCACCGAGCCGCCCGGCCCAGTGCAGCAGTCGGCAGCCGCGAGCGTGGGGATACTGGTTGTACTGGTCGGGGAAACAAGGTAGGGGTTGAACCACGACCGGACCGGGGACTGTCCATCCCGGGGTTGAACCACGACCTGACCGGGGACTGTCTAACCCCGGAGGAGCCCGGTAGGGGTTGAACCACGACGGGACCGGGGACTGTCTAACCCCAGGTTCTCCGTACACTAATGCCCCGCTCTGCCGGCGGGGGCGCGCTGCGGGCTCCGTGTGCGGCGGCGGCGGCGGCCTGCCTTAATGAAGGTTAACGAGGCGACAGCAGGAAGCTCTCCGTCCCCCACGGCGACCTTAGTCAGCAGAACCCGCCGCCCATCGCTCAGCGCTGAGCGGGGATTAGGGTGCTGAGGATCGATGCTCACCTCGACCCTGCATAGCCCCCCCCCCCCTCCTACAAACTTATTCCATGTTGTACGTCCTTGCACTTAGAAACGCTGCTTAGCATTATGTAGCGTCTTATCCTAGCTGTCTTTGTTGTACGCGGGGAATGGGTTCACCTAGCGATTGTTAGTGCTCAGCTCTTGGCTCTATGAACATCCCCTCCAGTCTAATCACCCAACCACTCTTAGGAACTACACAACTAGCTGTTGTTTGATACTTCTGAGTTGAAGACCTCTGATTCTTTCATTCCAGATCTGAGCTCGGGTCGTTCAGCAGCTCCTCTTGGCGGGTTGACCTGTCATCCTTAAATCACTGGAGACAATTCTGATCAGACACAGACACTTCCTTCCTCATCGTCATGGCAACCGATATACACTGAGCCCACCGTCGGGAATTAGCGATTAATAATAAACTAGATCGGGTTATCAGGGTTACTCAGGTCCGGAGGGGGTTTACCTCCATTCTGTCGCCACGAAAATGCTTCAATATCGAACCAGCTGCCATGAGTTGGAGACCAGCTAAGTGTTTCTAAAGCCTTCTCCCCCTCACAGCGCTAACCACTAAACGGTGAACGGGCGTTGTTAGAGAGGAGGCACTGGTGGAGGCTGGCCTCACTCGGCCTCTCCAGCGAGCAACGGACCTCAAGACCCTCAGTGGAACCTTATTGATCCCTTAGCCAGCCTTCCACTCACAGTCTGAACACCGTCTCAAGCGCAGACACAAGTCGAGAGTTTGGTTCAAGGACAGACCAGCGTATACAGCACTGAACTGTCCTCTATTTAACTATTTACTATCCCCCGAGATTCCAACGGTTCCTTTTGCTTAGCCGCCGACTTCTTAATATTATACGACACATATAACGCCCAGTATCAGTTTGTATCATTGATTTATATGATGCATTAGTAATACGGCTTTTATCTAATATTATAAATATTATATTATAGATACAGAGGACCGTAAAATCCATCGGAGGTGGCGATTCTCAGAATTGACAAAGAGACACTTCAGTCTTTCACACACTGGGAGCAGTTTGTAGAGGTCTAGATAACACACTGATCAATGATTTTCAATAATCAAGTTGCGCGTGTCAAAATTTAGCTTTTCTTCCATCAAACAAAGTGTTTTCTGCAGGACGAGTTCTGCAATCAACGCGTGTCTATTTCTTCCTCCCACTGAAGGAGAACCATTCAGTGCTGAGTGACAAGGCAACAAGGACCCAAGGCCTCAACCTAATACAAATCATAAAGCAGTTAGCAAACACTGTTTTAGTTCAGAGGAAGGCTGAATGTTTCCCCCCAAAATAATGGCTTGTAGAAGCAGTCCACAGCTGGTGTGTAGAGAATACAAATGAGGTTGGACACACGCAACACAGCCAAACGCAAACCCGTGTCCCCACAAATAGGTGTGCAAACACTCACACACTTGCACACACTCGCACAAATGCACACACTCACACACATGCAGAAACTCACAGACATACACCGGACAAACACAAGCAAACGGGTGTGTGCGCACACACACAGACACACACCCTGAATAATGTAGGGCTCGAAAGGATTCAGAGAACATGTGTTGTTATTTGGAGATGAGCCAACATCATCCAGGTTTCCCCCAAAACACACCTAATTACACCCTGACAAACAATCACACAACAACACCCAACCGTTGCCGGTGGCTGAGACCTGGCGGGTCGGGGGCCAAATGTTCCCCACCTGGTTGGAAATCTGCCCATGTTGGGTCCACTGTCTGTGCGTGTGTGTGTGTATGTGTGTGTGTGTGTGTGTGTTGTATAAGTGTGTGTAGGTGTGTTTGTATTGTGGCAACCCGGCCCTTGCCAATCAACTTGATGCAGAGCACCTGAGGGCCAGTGGGCGAGCAGACCTTAAATAGCCTGCTCCAAGGTGCGTCCAGGGCTCTCTTGGCTGGGGTGTGGGGAGAGACCAGCTGTTGTGGCTGGGGTGTGGGGAGAGACCAGTCGCTGTGGCTGGGGTTGTTCCACCCAGCCAAGCCAGGCTGTGGACCCCGCCAATTATCTTCTTGTTCTCTTAAGTAAGAGATCCTTGTTTTGTATTCTTAAAAGTGCCTTTGTGGCTTAAGAACTGAAGAGAATCGTGTGCCGTTTGAGGTGGCGGTTTGTGCACCGTGCCGGGTTTCCACAGCGTGTATGTGGGTGTGTGTGCACGTGTATAGATGTCTGAAGGTGTGTGTGTGACCGGCTCCCTCCTTGCCGCAAATCTAATTCTAGATTCCAATCCAACCCGCCGTCAAGTGAGTGGGTTCTCCTCAGTGGGTTCTCCTCAGTGGGTTCTTCTCAGTGGGTTCTCCTCAGTGGATTCTTCTCAGTGGGTTCTCCTCAGAGCGTTCAAGCATCGCTCGCTGCACGCATGTACCCGCCGGCGGCCCGGTGTGGCGGTAATGAGCAGAATTGCGGTTTTACTTTGCTCAGAGCCACGGCCGGGGCGTCTCAGGGTCTGATGCTCGCTGCCACAACGGTGTTATTATTACCTAGAACATGTCGTGTTTATCACATCAGATACATGTGCAGCCTGAGAGGGATCAGCGGCCTCCTCTCTCCACGACCCTGGTCCCCAGCCTGTTATTCCTGAAGGTGACACTAAAGAGTATTTGACACAAGCGGGGAAGATTGGCTTCCTGCTGCATGCTCCTCAGTCCTGCCCCCACAGACAGAGACGCAGAGTCGTGGTGAACTCTGAACCAGTGAGGAATGTTTTTCCTCTGTATTCTAATCGCTCTTCCACATTAACCTGCACTGCGGGTTGCAGGAAAATCAAGACATTGTCGTCGCCGTGGGTCCCCGGCCGCTCCTGATCGCATTAGCCCTGAACTCGCATCACCGCCATGCCTTTTCTCTCTAAACAAATTCATGAATGTGAGTAACGAGCGCTAGGGAGTGGTGGGTAATAGCGCCGGCAATCAGCTTCCACACCGGGGAGAACCAGACGTCAGCAGAGCCCCCAGCTCCCAGATTAGCCCCGATAGAAAATACAACCAGAGCTTTATTGAGTCGGCTGAATATTGATCACAGACACACACGAGTTAATGCTCCAGAGTACAGGATCTCTTCATTGTAACGGCTTATTTCGTCCCAATTAACTGTTGTTAAGTTGTTAGTTGTTAAGTTGTTAAACAGACAGAACGCAGGACTGCGTCTGATTCTGACGGCTGACAGGGTTTTAGGAAAGTTATTCGTTAAATATTCAGTGTTGCGTGATCTTGTTACGACAAAGTAAGTCATGCCAAAGTGTAGAGAAGAACTTTGATTGTCTTGAGGTCAAGCGGGAGAGAAGAACTAAAGTAAATTAGGGATGTTTGCGGCTCTGTAACAAATACCGGCTCGCTCTGGAGTCCTGCAGTGGGAGACAGCTAATCGAGGCGCTAATTTCGGCACCCTGTCAGAATTTATGAACTCCTAGTTCCACGCTGCCATCGCCTCCTCTCCCCGCACCCCCCGGCCCCACTCCCAGTCCTCATGAAGAGAAATATCAGCACTGCCACCTGCTGAGGCCAAAGGCAAACGCTGTGACGGAAGAGCTCAGTGGAGAATGAAGATAAATGAGATGGGAGGGGGTGGAGCACATTACACAGTGTGAATAGAATAGACAGAATAGATTACACCCATCTGCCCTCACTTAGGGGCGGCTACCGTCCAGCGCCGTTCACTACGACCAGAAGCTGGTGCTACACTCCAACACACTGTGTTCACTATGACCAGGAGCTAAACTGTGGTGCCACAGTCCAGCCCTGTGTTCACTATGACCAGGAGCTAAACTGTGGTGCCACAGTCCAGCCCTGTGTTCACTATGACCAGGAGCTAAACTGTGGTGCCACAGTCCAGCCCTGTGTTCACTATGACCAGGAGCTAAACTGGTGCCTAAACTGTGTGGTGCCACAGTCCAGCCCTGTGTTCACTATTGACCAGGAGCTAAACTGTGGTGCCACAGTCCAGCCCTGTGTTCACTAATGACCAGGAGCTAAACTGTGGTGCCACAGTCCAGCCCTGTGTTCACTATGACCAGGAGCTAAACTGTGGTGCCACAGTCCAGCCCTGTGTTCACTATGACCAGGAGCTAAACTGTGGTGCCACAGTCCAGCCCTGTGTTCACTATGACCAGGAGCTAAACTGTGGTGCCACAGTCCAGCCCTGTGTTCACTATGACCAGGAGCTAAACTGTGGTGCCACAGTCCAGCCCTGTGTTCACTATGACCAGGAGCTAAACTGTGGTGCCACAGTCCAGCCCTGTGTTCACTATGACCAGAAGATAAACTTTGGTACTACAGAACAGCACTGCGTTCCCTGTCTACGACCAGAAGCTACACTGTCTGAAGGTCAGGAACAGTGTGGTCCATCAAGCAGAGGAGTCAGAGCCAAACTGGGAACACTCCCGGAGGACTTGGCCACGGTGCAGCAGCCCTCGACGATACGTCCGCCTCTAGGCCTTGGAACCGATATTCTAATCTGATTTTATAGCAGTTTAATGTGTTGAAATTAGTTGTCAACAACTTTCCTCTGTAATTCCCCTCTTTATTACAGAATGCATTTAAACAATCGACTTTGGCTGAATCCATCGTTGATGCGGCTAATCTCGTGTCCTCCAGCCAATAAACTCCCTTTTGTCAAATCACCGGACGGGTTTTTAATTGCTCTGCTCGGTCGATCATTAGCGAGGCATTAGGAGCTGATTCCTGAAACATCTGTCATCCCACGTCAGCGATCGGAACGGGAGCCGCTAAGCATCTGGGAAAGCTTCCAAGTCCAATGAGCTCTGATATCCATCACGTTCAGAGGCGCTCAGGGCCCAGTCCACATCATCATGAAGATCTCATAAATCACCAGCTCCTGCTTTTCAGAGGACAGCCTGGATGGCGTGTGTTGTATTAAGGCGTGAGACAAGCAGATGTCAGTTTCATTCTGTCCTGCTCTTCTGGATTCAATGGGCCCTATTTTAACAGTCTGAAACGCAAGTGAGAAGTGCAAGTAGCTTTGTGGGCGGTTCTACGGCGATGTCGCTAGTTTACCGGTGCGAAAAATGACTCTTGCGCCCGGCGCATATCTAAAAAGGGTTGGTCTGAAGTGGCCTAATTACCCGTAGGTGTGGTTTGGGCGTAACATGCAATAAACCAATGAGAGTGCCAGCTCCCATCCCCTTCAAGAGCTATGAGCGCATTTGAATCTGACAAGTTGATATTTTGACAGCGCATCTGCAGTCTCCGATGAGACAGACGCACATGAATTTCAAACTTCATTAATGGGTCAGTTTATGGCCAAATAATATGGCCTATTTCACACATGGAATAAGGTTTTCTTCCACAACTTCAGAAATACTGTGTCCTCAAATAAATTTCGGCAAAGAAAACTTATATGATATAACATATGATATGCGGTAACTGTGGTTCTATTTAATGATGTACGCAATACATTATAACCATTGTTTCTTATCGGTATTGTATGCATTATCGTTATTGACTTGTGTTCCTAATGTGTACTGTATGTGTCCCCCCGTTAATATACATTGCCATGGACTGTATTATGCGTTACGTGTTTAGTTTGGGTTGTTAGTTTGCGCGTGTTTAAACAGATGGACGCACACGCGCGTGCCCACATTCATTCATTCTTTTTAACACTCACTGGCGGTAAAACAATGTATTCTCACAATCAAATACTCATCAGTCCTAAAAGTTATGGGCTTGTACACGATGTCCGTGTCCAGAAAATATGTGTTTTCTGTACGGTGTTTGCAGATGCATTGATTTAAAAGTACAACTTATTACCACTGTATCAGCTGTTCTTTCCCAAATAATTTATCAAGATCGAGGTGCACAAGCAACATTATGCATGCGCCCTTAAAATAGAATCTGAACAACGCACCACTGACTTTAAACCAGGTATCTCCTGGTTTGTGGCGCAAGTGGTTTCTGAAACTGCAAAATAGCACATTTGCGCCAGAACACGCCTCCTCCTTTCGCCGAACCGCCATCATTCCCTAATTTACCGACGTGTGGCGCAGGAGGGAAAAGAACGCTCTGCGCCAGTTGCAAACTAGCAACGACACATGCGCCAGTGATTATTTCAATTGCGCCGGATGCAAGATAGGGCCCTATATGTTTTTCTCTGTGTCTCCCTATATCGGCCAAAGGACTACAGCTCCAAGGTTCCCCTTTGGCAGCCCGGTGTACTTCCAAACGTATCTATTGGCACGTTTACACCGGCAGGTGCGGTTCGGTTAAGAATGAATAGTGGCGGAACAGTTCGCGTGTCCACCAAGTGGGCGGGGGTCGGACTTAGCCGTGATTAGCCGTATTTATCTCTCAGTACTCTTCCGTTGGGGTATCAAGCTGTCTGAAAGGGTGCCAACGAGTTCGAGCTACACACGCCGTCCGTTGATTGGGCGACAGAATCCTCACTTCCGGGCAACAGGGGGATAAAAACAAACAAAATCAGTACACGCAATACGGGTATTTCGTCAATAAACTTTGTTTATTGAAGAAAATGTAGCGTAAAAGTTTGCAGTCATTCTTGGACGTCCTACATTGTTGCTCTTTGTTTAATGTGTCATGTTCTTCTTTTTCTTTGGATTCATTAGCAGGCTACACCGTGTCGGGCTGCTTGATTTCACAACGCTTACGTTACCTAATCGTACCGGGCCTAACCGCACCTGACTGTGGAAATGTGCCGTATTAGTGAACAGCATCTCTTGTAAATCACCAGTAAGGGAACAAGCGTTGGTTCTTTCCCCAAAATGACACTTCACAATCGCTTCAAATTAAACAAATGGAAATGGAAGTCATTTCCGAGCCTGAGTAGAACAGTGCATCGGGAGACAGAGATGCTAATTAAGTGGTTTTCCTAAGGAAGAATAATGCTTCTTTCCTCCGGTTCCGATGGCTGTCCTGGAGAATGGTTTAATGATGTTTGCACTGCCGTTTATTAATACCAGCATTGTCTATAAAAGCGTGGTTTGTTTATTTACTCTTATAAACCAAGATCAAAATGGCGCCCGCAGGATTTAAATAATGGCCTATGGAACTGAGTTAAATAACTTAATCTAGAGATAGGGCCATTCATTCATTCAGGTAAGAGACACTTACCTGAATATAAGAGGCCGTACTCTGGTGAAGGATGAGAGCATCATCCACAGACTGCTCCGCCTCACAACCTTTTCCACGATTCCTTAAATATTCCTTGAATAATATATTATAAACACAATGTTAGGATAAACGACGTAGCGGTTACGAGAAACAAAGCATTACACTGTCGTTAGCTGAGTGGCGGGTTGACAGGGTCTGGTTTGAGCTGCACCATCGTGTCTGCTAATGTCAGAATAATAATAATAATAATAATCATCACAATAAACATTTGTATAAAACGGTTTACAAAGTGTTTCACATAAAATACAAATCGTTAAACACAATTACAGAATACCGAAATGCTAAAAGAGGCAGAGGCAGAAGATTCCGGCATCAAGGAAAAGCCAGCGTATAAAAACGTCTTTCAAGAGATTTAACAGTTGACCGTGACCTTTTTTGCACCGGGGGCTGATAGGTCAACAAGTGTCAAGTGTCCGTCTGGGACCAACCCGCATGGACGGCTGTCCCACAGTGTAGAGGTAAGTGGTAACCCTGTAGCTCCAACCAGAGCGGACCATGAGAAGGTAGCGAGGACAGTGATGAGGAAACCCTGGAGCTCATCCCATCAGAGGTACGGTGAGAGGAGAGAGGGCCGTGGTGAGAAGGTGATGACCCAGGAAGGGATGAGGAGGTAGGCCTCCGGCAGAGCAGAAAGAGGCATGCCCTCCAGACCGTGTTCTTCCTCTCCCTCCCCTCCGTCAGCCACCTGTCAACACCGGCGCTAACTCAGCCATCAAAGGAGCGTTTGGAAGAACAAGGCTCGTGTTCCCCCCCTAATAAATCACCATGGTAACAAACTCAGGAGCAGCTTTCATTTTGTTTTCCCCTCCCAGATCATAAATCATCCTCTGGATGAAACGTGTTTGGCGAACCGCGGCGGAGCTCCTCCGCTCAATCTGCTCGGCGCGCGTCAGCGTGGATCCACGCCGCTCCCCCGAATCGCAGATTAACTCCACTTTCAGGACGCCTTCACGAGTCTCCTACGCCGAGGGGTGCGGGTTCGAGTCCCGGGCGGACACCGGCCAGCTCCCGGGCGGGAAGGTCGGCCCGCTGAATGCTCTGTGTTTTCAGGACCTCCTCTGACGCGGCCGTTAGTCTCATTATGGCTCGTCCTTTCGGGAGCGCTCGGGAGTGTTTTGGGAGCGTTTGTACAACGTCCTTCAGACGTTTCCTAGAGATTAATTTCCTCTTTGTCTGAGAGCTGGGATTTTTTGATTGCTGTCGGCATGTAAAGAGGATTTTTTTTTTGTCATACAAATATGTGAAAAAACACTTATAGAAAATAGATTGCCTGGGCCAGCTTTCAGCGGACGCTAATCCAAAGCGACAGCGAGGAGGAGGGAGGGGTTGGGCTCAATGAATATTCATGTCATAATGCTCCAGGACGCGTACAGGCTGTGGGCATTGGGGATCGAACCCAGTGCCTTTCTGCTAGGAGTGAAACCCCCGAGCCACGACACCACCCTGCCACGGGAAGCAGCAGAACCCAGCGAATCAATATCCGTATCCTTCAGGGGTCGGTGACTTTCTGAGCCGGCGTCTTTCTGAACCGCATGAAGCAAGGACACGAAAAACAAAGTGAGGAGGGTTAGCAAAGCATACGTTTGTGAAAATATGCAGGGACGTGAGGTTCCACCAAGCCGGTCCTCTGTTCCCATTTCCTTTCCAAGTGTTTCCATTGCTGCACGGCGATCCCGAACACCCCACAGCGACCTCTGAACCCCAGTGACCCCTGAACCCCAGCGCTCCTTAAACCCCAGTGTGTGCACAGTGATTAGCGGTGATCTATGCAGAGTGGCAGACCATCCATCTGCAGCCCCTGAAGGACTCCCTCTGTCCCGGGCCGGCCCTCTGGGACCACCCGGTACCTTGGCATCTGGCGGAGCGGAGCAGTGTGGCTGGAGGAGGTAATCTGGGTCGCGTCGCCCTTCAGCCCGGACAAGTGTCCCCCGGTCCGCTGGGAAGGACTCCGCCCCCGGTAGTGAAGACACACGTTCAGCGTCTCGTCCCGAGCCTGAGGCAGAGCGATCCATCAGACGGGTCACCGGTGTATGTCTAAAGTCGTCTCTCCTGCTAACTCCTGTAAAGTTCAGAGTACTTTGCTGCAGAGAACGTGATGACACTTGGAGCAGCGCAGCGATGAAGCACAGAGCCGTCCAAAGGTTTGAAGAGTTTAAAACATTCAGGACTCTCTGTATTGTTGACCTTAACACTCCCCCCAATAAACTATGAGGCTAAATACTGAAGACACAAACATTTCATATCCAGAATGTTCAAATTGTGCAAAGTTCAGGCTATAGCAGAGCATGTGTTTGAAGTCCCCCTTCAGGTCCTCATCCCGGCTGAAGAGTGAGCCGTCTTGCTTGAATGTCTTACAGAGTAGGAAGGGTTGGACCCTTTCTTGGAATAACTCCAGCCTTCTTGGCGTTCTGCCAGTGCAGCTATTATTACGGCGATGTTTTGGCGAGAGGACTTTAACTAAGTGGTGTTTGAGGCAACGAGGAGCTCAGAGAATGAGGAGTCCCTCCTCTGACCGTTTCTCCTCCTGCACCTCCTCCATCGCCTGCCACGCCCCTAAAGCTCAGAGGCCTCCTCTCTCCCTCTCCTCAACACATTTTAAACACGATTGAACTGCTAAAGGAAACTGAATCACGGTTTGACTCGGCGCAGCCAAAAGGACGTCTAGACCGCCTCCCTCCCTCTCATCTCCTCTTCACAGACCATCTCCCTCCCTCCCCCCCTGTCTCTCTCTCCCTCCCTCCCTCTCTCTCTCTCTCTCACCTCTCCACATTAAGCGTCTCTGCACGTAAACGCTGTCTGTGTCTCCCTCTGCCTCCACCACCTCTCTCTTCTGAGCGGCTCGCAACAGGATATGAAAGATGGGGGAGGGAGAGAGAGGTGGGAGAGAGAGAGACACACATAGAGAGACAGAGAGAGAAAGAGTGTTAGGGAGAGAACCTCCAGCAGCACAAAGAGGCTCATGTCTCTGCATGGAGTCCCCTGGTCTCCATGGTGATGTGTGTCGCGGCGGCCCCACCGGACCTCGCCTCACATCGCTGGGGGGGAGTGTGTGTGTACACGTGTGTACGTGTGTGTGTAAGCTTGTGTGAATGTGTATGCATGTGTATGTGTGTACGTGTGTGTGTGTACGTTTGGGTGTGTACCTCTGGGTATGGGGATCACAGAACCCATCGTGGAACCAAAGAACCGGGAGCTGAAGGGAACCTGAACGACTTGAACCGTTTGGATGTGGAGTAAGAGGGAGTGTGGGTCATTGAACACACTCTGCTTCAACAGCTCTGGATCAACCATCAGCCACAAACCAGCACTAAGACCGACCCCGACCACAACGACGGTTCCCACGCACTATGCTCAGAGCATGACAGCATGTTTAGGCTTCAGCTGATTAGGTCCATCACAAAATCAATAACAGAACTGATATTACTGGTAACGGTGGAATGAACCACGACAGTGTCACTGTAGAAGAACATGTGACGCAGCCCAACAGATTAGTATACGTGAATAGTTTATTCTGGGTGTGAGGGTTACCTCTCTCTGATGAGCAGCAGTTCTTCATGTTGTCCCCCATCTCTTGTTCTGTCATGTCCTGGTCTTCCCTTGTTTTAAATGTTTTCGCAATTTTGCATGAATAGCGATATTTCAATAAAGTTTGATGGATCGATGATAGCTTGGCGGATAGTACGGCTTACTCTTCCGACAATAGGGACACTATGCTAAACTATGATAATGCCGTCTCCCCGCTCCACTACCAGATGTCGGGGCGGAACGCGAGGATGACACGGGAATGATTCATTCCTCATTCCCTACCAGCGGTTCGTGTAATCAACACCCGCTCGGACGCACGACCGTCTGAATAGTCGGCCTGGTGATAAAACGCTCCGTCTCCAACACAAATGATAGCTCTGGGAAATCAGCGTTCATTGTTTGGGCAGAGGCAGTTGACATCGTCGGTTCCCTCCTGAAAAGGCTCAGCAGCACAGGCCAGCGGCCCGAATGGACCTGGGGTCTGGGACCTGGGGTCTGGGGTGATGGTTGGACCTGGCACGGGGTTCTGGGATCTGGAGCGATGGTGCGACCTGGACCGGCGCTCTGGCCTCTGGGTCCCGGGGTCTTGGGTGTTGATTGGACCTGGACCTGGGGTCATGGTTCTGGGTTCTTGGCTCTGTGTTCTGTACCGATGGCTCTGAGTGTCTGTGGCTGTTCGCCACCAACAGAACACGATGAAGAGAGCAGAGAGAGGAATATGAAACGGGGATGAATGGCTGGGGTTATGGGTTTGTTATTCCTTTGGCGCCGTCGGAAAGTAATCACCATGCGAGTAATCGTCAATTTATCAGGAAAGCAGCCGCAGCAAAACAACCGATATTCCACATCAGTGGCGACGCTTGGAAACATCAAGAGAGAACATTTCACTGGTGATAACACTAGTGTGAAACAACAACACACACAACAACACTACAGTGTTACACAACACACACAATAACACTACATGTGACACAACAACACTAGTTACACAAAAACACACACAACACTACAGTGTGAAACAACAACACTACAGTGTGACACAACACACACAACAACACTACAGTGTTACACAACACTACAGTGTGAAACAACAACACAACAGTGTGACACAACAACACTACAGTGTGACACAACACTACAGTGTGAAACAACAACACTACAGTGTGACACAACACTACAGTGTTACACAACAACACACACAACAACACTACAGTGTGACACAACAACACTACAGTGTGACACAACAACACACACAACAACACTACAGTGTGACACAACAACACTACAGTGTGACACAACACACACAACAACACTACAGTGTGACACAACAACACACACAACACTACAGTGTGACACAATAACACTACAGTGTGACACAACAACACACAACAACAACACTACAGTGTGGACACAACAACACAACAACACTACAGTGTGACACAATAACACTACAGTGTGACACAACAACACACACAACAACACTACAGTGTTGACACAAACACACACAGTGAAACAACAACACATACACAATAACACTACAGTGTTACACAACAACACACAACACACACACTACAGTTGTTACACAGCAAAACACACAACACTAGTGTGTAACAACAACATCTACAGTGTGGACACAACACACACACACAACAACACACTAGTGTGATACAACAACACAACAGTGTGACAGCAACAACACAACACAACAAACACCAGTGTTACACAACAACACACACAACAACACTAGTGTTACACAGCAAAACACACAACACTAGTGTGTAACAACAACACTACAGTGTGACACAACACACACAACAACACTACAGTGTGACACAACAACACACACAACACTACAGTGTGACACAACAACACTACAGTGTGACACAACAACACTACAGTGTGACACAACAACACACACAATAACACTGGCGTAACACAACACTATAGTGTAACACAATAACACTGGTGTAACATAGTGCAGTGGTGACACTACGGTGTAACACAACACCACTACGGTGTAACACAACACCAGTACGGTGTAACACAACACCACTACGGTGTAACACAACACAATGAGCCGGGGTCCCTAACTCTTTATAAAAACCTTTATAGCAACGGCTTAACATTAATTACAATACAAAATATAGTAGTTGTAGTATAACATTATAAGGTATAATATTTATCGATTCCGACTGAAAACATTGACTAAACAGGGACCCAGCTGAACGTGTACTGGTTATTGTTCTGGTTTGTGCACTGGTTTGTGTCCTGGTTTGTACACTGGTTTGTGCACTGGTTATGGTACTGATTATTGTACTGGTTTGTGTACAGGTTATTGTCCTGGTTTGTGTCCTGGTTTGTGCACTGGTTTGTGTACTGGTTTGTGCACTGGTTTGTGTCCTAGTTTGTGTCCTGGTTTGGCACGGGGGTCCAGGTTCTAAGACCAGGACAGGAGGGCCCCGACCCGCCACATGTAGAGAGCAAAGAGCGGGAATTCATCGGCCAGGAGCAGGACGCTGTGGCCCAGGAGCCCCAGGAAGGCCTCGCGCTCCTGGGGCTCCTGGAGCTCAGTGCCTCCCTGGGGCCCCTGGAAGGCCCCACGGTCCTGGGGCCCCTGGAGCTCAGTGCCTCCCTGGGGCCCCTGGAAGGCCCCACGGTCCTGGGGGACCCCGGCCCCCCAGTAGTCTTGGGGGCCCCCCCCCACCCCCGGCTTGCAGCAGCCGCTCCAGGAGCCAGAAGAGGTGGAAGGAGTTCTCGTGGAGGTGGAGGACCTCATCCTCTGGCTCCAGGTGCTCCTCCACCTGGGGGGAGGGCGTAACCATGGAAACGGACGCTCAGACACCAGGGTAGCACAGTGTAACACAGATAACAGAGATTAAACCGAATTTGCACACAACACACATAAATAACACAACTATATCCAGGGGTGCACAGTTGTTCAGGTGAGTACCAGGAGATGCTGTTTGGTATGCACCCCGCACATAGCCCCACAAGTAACTTCTGAACTATGAAACTTACCCAGATTCACAAAGGAGATTCCATTTGTAATACTACACTTCTTAACCACAGCCGTGTTTTTTGCTCCACCTTTGTTTTTGTTTTTTAATCAAACTGCAGCAGCTCGACCACGGAGCGTTTCAATATCTCACAGAAGGAACGTTGCGATCAGCTGATTTTGGGCCGTTCTCCAGTGTGTGCACGGTGCACAGCGCACACAGCGCACATGAGCGCACATTTCAGGGTGCGTATCTCTCGTTTTGAGCCACGACACATCTCGGCAACACTTTTCGATAACTATTTCCCTCTGCTCCGGACTCCATTTGCCTTTTCCTTGCTGGCGGTGAACGCCAAAGTTGCTGCTCAATGCATTTCTTTCGATCTCCCGTTAGTTACGCAGAAGCGTTGTAGCGACAAAAGTGACGACACACATCCTTGATTGTGGCCACGCATGCGTACTTGCGTACCAGTTATGTGCACCCCTGGCTACGTCAAACAGGAAATAACAGAAACACAAATTTAGCCAACAAAAATAATACACCACACAAATAAATCACAACACAAATAATGCACAACACTAATAACGCATACTCAAATAAAGCACCGTAAAAACACCCCACAAACACACCCACGCCTCCCAAGCTGAAGGACTCAGAAAGGCTTTTAGAAGACTCGCGGTCCCGTCGACTTAAGTTCATATTCCTGTCAGTCAACCGGGGATAATCCGTATTAAAGAACACAGGAATACAGAGAAAGACGTTATGTAAGCAGCTGATTGTTACCCTGAAAGCTGTTTCATAACGCACGGTTGGCTTGAGGGTCTGTCGTACACCCACACCCCCACACCCCCACCCACCCAGACTCCCACCGTGTAATCTGAAGTTCAAGGTGTTGAGAAGATGCATCTCTCTCTTCGTCTCCATCTCAAGCTAGCTGGTGTCATGAAGGTCTGCGCCGGCTGTGTGTCTTAAGGGCTGAGGCTAGGGTCTGATGGCGTTCAGGTGGAGATTGGGGCCCGGCTGAATCCATCGCACTGTGATGTAACCCGCTCCATGACTTTCATCTATAATAAGTTCTTTCAGAGCTTGGTTGCCAACACACAGAAATCGGGCTGCGATGCTCCAAAGCCTGAGAGCTGCGTCTCAGTGTATCGCTGATCTCCCAATCCCCCGTCCCCCCCGTCCCCCAGCTCCACAACACGGGGCTCAGAGCCACTAGTCCGTCCCTTCTGCCGAGGGACAGCTGAGCAGAGCATTACACCCTCCCCAGGGGGGGCCCGAGATAGACCGGTACACACAGACACACACACACACACACAGACACACACACACACACAGACACACACACACACACAGACACACACACACACACACACACACACACACACACACACACACACACACACACACACACACACACACACACACACACACACACACACACACACACACACACACACACACACACACACACACACACACTCTTCATCTCCCTCGGAGGCAAAAAACTTAATTGAAATCGCAAAAATTACATAAAACTCCTCGGCGGGAGGATTCAGGCGAGGAGGACAGGACTTGAAATGGATTTCAGTTTTACACTTGGCCCCCGAGGGCCTCCAAGGGCCCCCGAGGGACCCTCTCTTAATTCAGCGGCCGCGACCTGTGTGTGCTCAGAATGGAGGTGATTGGTTTAGGGCGCTACGAATAAACAGTGTTTTCAGAGCCTCCATCTCACTCAGAAACAAGCGGTCGTTCTAGTCATAAATATACAAGTCATTATTATTATTAGAGTGTCAAGAAGTTACCGAGATTCAGTGATTGGTTTCACACACTGAACCCATACGTTAGCTTCTCTGCTCTGGTGGAACGTTTACCTTTAGGGCATCGGGCAGACGCTTTTATCCCTCCCTTCTCCTCCCTCTCATCTCAGCCACATATAGACCCTCTCCCTCCTCCCTCCCCTCTCATCTCATCCACATATAGACCCTCTCCCACCCTCCTCTCTCCCTCCATCCTCTCTCCCTCCCTCCCTCCCCCTCTCTCCCTTCCCTCCTCCCTTCCCCTCTCCCTCCCTCCCCCCTCTCCCTCCCCTCTCATCCACATATAGACCCTCTCCCTCCATCCTCTCTCCATCCTCTCCCTCCCTCTCTCCCCCTCCCTCCCTCCCTCCCTCTCTCCCTCTCCCTCTTTCCCTTCCTCCCTCCTCATCCTCCCTCCCCCCCTCCCTCGGTACATTCTGACACATGTCAGAATGTACCGACCAAGCGATTGCTTTCTGGGAGCCACTTTGAGCCTCTGACTTGGAAATGTTCCGGAATCAGCGAGATTTGGACCAAACGAATCGGACAGTCGAAGAACGTAAATGCAGTGATTTCTTGCCAATAAAGCTAAATGACTTGACCGGCGTACGAACAAATCTCCCTAACCGACCAAATGAGTGGTTTAAAGTCACGGCTCGTCACCGGGGACAGTGGCGGAGGTTAAACAACACTCCCAGAAGACGTCGCTGCGGTGTTCTGACCTGTAGGGCTTCAGTGGTAAACGGACTGCATTTACACCGCGCTGCTCTAACCAGTGTTCCCTCAAAGCGCTTCACGATGTCGCCTCACTCAGCCATTCACGCACACATTCACACACCGACGGGGGAGTCAGCCACGCAGGGCGACAGCCAGCTCGTCGGGAGCGGTCAGGGTGGGGGCGTCTCGCTCAGGGACACCTCCACACTCACAGCTAGGAGGAGCCGGGGATCGAACCGGTAACCTTCTGGTGACCAGCCGACCCTCCCTCACAGCGGCCCACACTCAGCACTCCAGTAAAGGATAATGTGTGTGTTTTCCTCCGTGGGTTCCCAGCCCGGGACTGGAGGGCTTGGACCACACCATGTTTCTGACTACAGCTCAGATTGGCTCGGGTATAGGAGGGGGACGGGGGTGCGATGAGGTGAACGTAAACTTCTAGCGATGAGATGAAAGTGGGGAGACCTTGCAGCTTGGCAGACGATCACACCTCTGTAAAAGGGGGGGGAGCTCTTCAGTAGATAAACACCCTTATTCTCCCCCCCCTGGCCTGGTACAGACGCAATGAGTTACCTTGAGGATAAAACCGCGCCGGCAAACCTTAATCCCGTTTTACATAACCCTAGAATCAGGAGCGCAGATCCACTTAATTGTTGTCATTTATACTGCAACTCATCGGTGAAATTGCCCCCCCCCCCGAGGGAAAAAAACAGTTTAATACTTTGAGAGCTCATCGCATTCACATTTTGAAACAAAATATTTTCTAAAGGCTTTCTGAACACATCTACCAACATCTGCTGCAGACAAACCTGGATTCAGCCTACCTGTTCATCAAAGTTAATTAGATGACACTAATTGCCGTGTGTGTGCATGCGGTAGGTTACACAAATGATCACGTGTTGTGTGCGTGTGCGTGCGTGTTTGCGGCAGGTTACACTAATGACAGTGTGTTGTGTGTTGGCAGCAGGCTAATGATCACGGGTTGCGTTAGTGTGCGTTTGCAGCAGGTTACGCTAATGACAGTGTGTTGTGTGTTTGCAGCAGGTTACACTAATGACAGTGTGTTGTGCGTTTGCAGCAGGTTACACTAATGACAGTGTGTTGCGCGTGTGCACGCGTGTGCCCCCCCCCCTCCTCCCAGTGGATCGTGGGGACCTGGACTCTAATTAGTATTCCTCCAGCGGCGTCCCGAGCCCGCCGCCGGCAGATAACAGCAGCAGCAGAGATTACGGAGCGTAGCCCCCCCCATGAGATTTAACGGCGCTTTAGATGAGACCTCTACTCTCTGCGCTCAGACCCATCGGAGCGGAGAACTAAAGAGAATGAAACCTGAGGTGTGGAGCGGCGAGGAGAGCGCAGTGTGGGTTCACGGGACGGCAGGTCGACGTTGGTCAGCTTGGGGTGTGCCGCGGAGGGGCTGTGAGCCGCTGGCCGACCGCCAAGCTCCTCGGATTGGACGGACCGAATCGCCTGATCACGACGTTCATCCACGACAGTAAAAGGCACGGCGGTACTTCCAGGATCCTCCTGGAAGTCCCTCCCGCCACGGAGGCTGTGGTCTGATAAAGCTCGCGTGTTTTAAAGCATTTCATGAAACACAGTCTGGCACGGCCTATAACACGACCACCTGATGAACACATGCACTGATGGAGTATCAAAACCCCGTTTCTCCTTCACAACGCGATTGAACGCTCATCCTCCCTGGGGAACGCGTCGGACCCTGGCCGCTGCCAAGAGCCCTGAATGCCGCGTGGTCAGCGAGGAGGACGGGGGGTGACTCAGGCCTCCCCCCACGTCCTTCACACCCCCCCCGCCCCAGGTCCTCCACCACCTCGGGAGAGCACCTCCTAACACAGTCTCCTCCTCCTGGTCCTCCCAGCCACCCTGCTCCTCCTGTAGATCACAGATAGGAGCAGTTGACGCTCCTCAGACTCACAGGACAGGAAATCAATACCATCTCAGCCGGGCCCCGACTCCTCTCAGAGCCGTCGCGCCCCCCCCCCCCCCCCGCGCCCGGCGACGGGGACGGGGACCTTGACCCCGCCTTTGTCTGCGTCTGTTTCGGCGTGCGCACGTGGAGACGCAGGCCGACGCACACACCGGGCTCACAACACTAGACGCACACACGCACACAGGCTCACAACACTAGACACACACACACACACACCGGGCTCACAACACTAGACACACACACACACACACGCACAGGCTCACAACACTAGATGCACACACACACAGGCTCACAACACTAGACACACACACACACACGCACAGGCTCACAACACTAGACACACACACACACACACACATATAGACAGGCTCACGACACTGGAAAAACACAGACACACACAGGCTCACAACACTAGACACACACACACACACAGGCTCACAACACTAGACACACACACACACACAGGCTCACAACACTAGACGCACAACACTAGATGCACACACACACACACACACATAGGTTCACACCACTGGAGAAACACAGAGACACACAGCGGACTCACAACACTGGAGACACACAGACGCACACACAGGCCCACAACACTAGACACACACACACACACGCACACACACACACACACACACATACAGACAGACAGGCTCACAACACTGGAGACGTACACAGCACACAGGAGACGGGGCTCCCGACAGACTGACCCCCCCCCCCCCGCTGGCGGTGGACGTCTGATGACAGCTCTGACGGAGGGCTGTCGCCACTCTCTCCCCGGAGAACACCACCACAATACCATCCGTCTGACAGCCAACGCTCAGCCTCTCCCATTGGCCGGGCCGAGCTGTCCGTCAGGGCGGGGGGCTGATTGGTCGGATTAGGGGTCTTTCGTCAAGGCCCTCGTTAGTAGAGGACTGGGATACCTCCGCTGGGTTCTGAAGGTCTGAGGGGAGGGGGGACCGGGCGGGGCCTGGTCCCTCCAACCCACCAGCGTTGTGTTCTACTGCAACATTTACGCACACGTTGATAACTTACTGCTGTCCCACAACACATCCCTGGAGCGGGACGCTCACAGCGCGGGGAACCGGACCTCAGGCCCGCCCCGGACTAGAGGTCCCGTGGGGGGGGGGGGGGGGGGGGTGTATCTGAGGGTGTGTGTCTGTCTGTGTGTTTGTCTGAGGGTGTGTGTGTGTGTGTGTGTGTGTGTGTCTGTGTCTGAGGTGTTGTGTGTGTTTGTGTGTGTCTGAGGGTGTGTGTCTGTGGGTGTGTGTCTGTGTGTGTGTGTGTCTGTATGTGTGTGTCTCGGTGTCTCTTTGTGTGTGGTTTGTGTGTGTATCTGTGAGTGTGTGTCTAAGCGTGGGTGTGTGCATTTCACCATTTGACAGCCATCATACCGTCATGTCACAGGAAACGGTGCGAAACCACTTCCCCTCTCCCCGGGGGGCGACGGGGGGCGATGGGGGGGGGAGGGGGGGTTTGGGTAAAGAACGGGGATCAGGTTCCTCCTCCCTCTCCTGGTCAGCTCCTTAATGAGCGCCGGGTCTCACCAGGAGAGAGCCCACTCCACTTTGATCCACGGCTAATAGCACATCGCTACCCCCCCCCCTCCTCTTGCAACCTCAACCCCCCCCCCCCCCTCTCCTCCCCCCTCTCCTTCCACCCTCTCTCCTTACCACCCTCTCCTTCCTCTCCTCCTCCTCTCCTCTCCCCTTTCTCCACCTCATCCTCACGCCCTCAATCCTTCAACGGCCGTCAGCGAGAGAGAGAGAGAGAGAGAAGAGAAGAGAGAGAGAGAGAGAGAGAGAGAGAGAGAGAGAGAGAGAGAGAGAGAGAGAGAGAGAGAGAGAGAGAGAGAGAGAGAGAGAGAGAGAGAGAGAACGGAACAGAGAGACAACCTACATTTACCAACGACGGGTACCGTCGTTGGTAAATGTAGGTTGTCTCTCTGTTCCGTTCTTTCGGAGCCGACAGCAGTGGAGTACAGGTCCGCTCCATCGCACGTCACCCCTCATGTTTCATCACTGCAATAACACCAACTGATCGGAACACGGGCTGACTTCATAGCCTTTGTTTTTACAGGCTCGTCCAGCAGGGCGTCACGACGGGTCTGTGAGAGAGCAGAGATGTGATTGGACAGCAGCACCCCCCCAACGCTCAGAGGGCGCTGGGTGTGATGGGTACTTTGCGGCGGTCGAATCTTACTTTTATTTGCTGTTACAGCGGCGGCCCCAAATGCCAAAGCCGTAAGAGGCTGCCTGCGACCGATCGGAACTGGCAGCCATCTCCACTTCCTCTACCATATAGATCCTCTCATTTTACAAGGGGGCATTGTAAAATGACACACACACACACACACACACACACACACACACACACACACACACACACACACACACCACACACACACACACACACACACACACACAACACACCACACACACACACACACACACACACACAGTGAGATGGCAGGCAGTTCGTAGATTCAATTTGCTTTGAGTGTCTTTATGCACTCATGGATCTGAGGTCCGTGTTATCCTTCTGCTTTTACGACCCACTCGCCCTCCCCGGAGAGGAAACACAACCGAACGATGGCTGGGACGTGAACCCGGCCCTGCGTGGACGTGTGTGTCCGGCCTCAGAGGAGGCTCCGTTCATGGTGGATGGCTTCACGGGTTTGGAACGAGTGCCGACCACACTGGAAACCAGAGCTCCCACCGGCAGCCAACCACTGGGGACGTAACACTGAGACGCACAGCCACACTGGGGGCTCCCAGTGGCGGGTTCAATAGCCACTTTAGAAAACACATTTAACACAATCTAAAAGAGTGGGAACAATTTGACTTTGGGATAGTGAGGTCCTCCATCTTGGGGACCGATGGAGGATGTGGAGCCATGTGGACGAGAGTCCTCCTGTGGGCCCCTGACTGCACGGCGCGTTATCTGCAGTGTGCTTCCTGATAAGACGCTCTCGCTTCCCTCTCCCCCCCCAAGCGAGGCAGAAACCCCCCCCGTATCACTGTACAGCTGACTCCGCTTAACACACGCTAACAGACGCCCCTCCGCTCGCCGCTAGCCTGGGACATTTCATTCGATGTGTCCTCAAAACCAAACGACTCGTCTCACCGTCGGATGAATAGCAGGCACAACGGCAGACCGCAACGAGAAGAATCGTACGGATGAAGTATTCCTTATGGACGTTAACACACCTTCCATGACTGCAGGGTGTAACGGTGTTGAGGGACGTCTCCCGCTACAGCCCAGTGCAGGGGAGGTGGAACACTTAATGTCAGAGAACATTAACGCCGCCACCACACACCCAGGGCTTCCTGGGGGAAGATTGGCTTTTAGTCCCGTCGCAGGGAACCGTCCCTCAGGCACTACTCCGCTCTGCCCCCCCCCCCCCCCCGACCGAAGACATCCTCCTCAGAGCAGCGCCAATTAGGCTGGGAGGGGGGGCACCTCTCAGGCTTCCGAGCTGAGAGCACACCGCGTCTCCTCTCATCTGCTGAGATCAGCGCCAGGGGCGCGGCGGGGGGGGCGCAGAGGGGCGCGAGGGGGTTGGGGGGGGTGCGAGGGGGTGAGGGACAGGGGGCGGGGAGGGGGGGGGGGACTTCCAGAGGGTTTGAAAGGCAGTGCTGCCGTACGCCGTCGCTGCAGAGAGGGACCGCCGCTGTGAGGGGCTTTCTGAAGCGCTCTGGAAGATGGACGCCTGAGGGGGTGAAGTGCGAGGAAGACCCCCGTGGCCTGCCGGGCCCAGACCTACATCCTTGCCGGGGGTTGGGGGGGGTTCGGCGTTGGGTCGGGAGCCAAAGACCGCAGTACGGCTCTGGCATCCGGCAGCAGCCTTTATAAGCGTGGTCTGAGCCGCAGGATGGCCTGGCGAAGTGCTGCTGCGCCGCGCAGAGGGTCTGATTACACTCATTCATCAACGCCGGCGGACCTGGACCTGTTTGTCATTAAGCGGATTCACTGGGGGGGGGGGGGGCCAGCCCTCCATCCCAGTGTGCGCCGCAAACGGCGCCCAGATCGCACCGCGAGCCCACAGCCAAAACACATTGTGCTGCGACTGGAAGCGCTGGCTGCCCCAGGAGAGCCTTCCCTCTGAACCGTTTCACACCAGCAGCGGGTCTTTAGTCAGTCAGAGGCAGCAGGTGATGAAGGGGGGGGGGGGGGTGAAAGTCCTGGTGGGAGCTCCGACGGCAGGACAATGACAACCACCCTGACAAAGCTGGGAGGTTGACCCACCCCTCCAGGTTTACGGTCAGCGGCTGGCGTACTGTGGTGTGTGGCCGGCCGGGAACAGAGCCCTGCACTTACGGAGCATCGGCTCTCGCTGTTCAGCCACATCACAACTCAGGACTCATCTTTCACCGGTATGCTTTTATTGATATTGTGTAAAAATGTGTTCACACCACGAGAAGTGTGGAGCTGGTACTCCATCATTCGTACCACTGGTCGGGGTGGGGGCTGCACAGTTAATCTATATTTACTGTGTTGACGACATTGGCCTCAACAATTCATTGATTGTGGCCAGGGAATTGTGAAAAATTCACAAATTGAATGATAAAAATATATAGATATATTGTACTTTTTTAAATGAAAAAAAGGATTGATCGTGGTAGGTGGCGATTTTTTTTAATTTAAAAAAAGAATAACATAGATTAAGGGTGTGACAAGGTGTCGCCACTGACCAATCCCAGGTGTTAGTTCCGAGTGCGTGCTGTGAAAATCATTTCCTTCCCCCTGCTGTACGACGCCTCCAGGAGTAGTGCAGGAGCACAGTGGGCTCCACGAGGCAGAGACCTGCGACAGACACGGGGAATGTCACCAGCTGCAGAGGCAGGCGAAGGCTGCTTCTAGAAAAGGGCTTGTTTTGAGTCACTGGGGCTATGAGGCCAGGGATGTTCATCAGGAGGAACACACACTGCACCGTGTGCGTTCAACCGCCTGAAATGTCATCATAAAGTGGAATATGGACAACGCATGAAAGATACGTTTTTGAGGTTATTAAGAAATATGTTCTTAATATGTTGTTATTGTACTTTATTTTATTAAGGTTGCTAACCCTTGAGAAACGAGATGGGTTCATCTCAAGGGGTTATTCCTAATGCATGACATTTGAAATAAACCCCACAAACTCCTGTCCAAAGCACCCCTCCATGAGAGAGACGCTGTGACACAACTCAACATCAAGCTGTTCTCCACGACGTAGTGAGATAAGCGAGGCTGTCGCCGTCCATTTGGCCCAACACACGTGTTCAGTAAGCCTTGTGGACCGGCCCGGTCCTAAGGAGAGGGTCAACACTTTGGACAGAAGAAACCAGACCCCATCCCAGTCTCCAGAGTGGCTGTGCTGCCCCGCCTGAACCCCCTCATAGCGATGGCCAGGGGCAGGTGGAGTGTGTCCTTTTGACTCGGTGTCTTCTTCATTTTGGTGAAACTGTATTTATATGTAGCCTGAAGAAAACGTGTGAGGAAAGCCCTGTTTTGATTTGCTCGTTCTTGTCTTCATAGGTTCATAAAAGACGTTACTGCTGTGAAGGCTGTTTTCTGTTCGATGAAAGAAGTTCTTTCAAAATGGATGAAGAATCGTGATCAATAATCATCATCACAATATTGGGCAAAATAGTCGTGATTGTCATTTGAGCCACAGTGGTGCAGGGCTGGTACGACAGCGGTCTTGCTGAGCGGTGTGCCTGTGAATGATAAATGGGACTGCATTTATACAGCGCCTCACTAACCACTCAAAGCGATTTACAACCCTTCCTCACAGTCACCCATTCATCCACACACCGACGGCGGAGTCAGCCCCGCAGGGCGACAGCCAGCTCGTCAGGAGCAGGCCGTCACACCGCGGCACTCAGCTAGGAGTATCCTAGCTGGGGATTGAACTTGCAACCTGCCGCTTCCCAGCCCACCCGCGCTCTACCGCCTGAGCCACACGCCCGCCCCGCGGTGGGGGGGGGGGGGGACCTGGCTGGGGGGGACATGACGGTGTCACAGACCCCCTGGGGAGCGGGTCCTTCAGTGACCGTCACGCCCTCTGACGGAGCCCCGGTGTCCACAGATGGCAGCTCATCTGTATGCCTGGCGGCCCTCCAAGGACAACCCAGGGGCCCGGTGTGGCCAGCGGGGCCCGGAGCGTGGCGGGGCCTCGCAGCTCTGTAGGTCGGTCGTCTGAGAGGAGCTGATTGAAACCCAATGGCCTCAATCGGGGGTATGAATAAGCCCTTGGAACAGTGCTGAAGTCTCCGCTCCCTATCACACAGCGTCCATAATCCAATCCCCGTCTTGCATCGGCTAGCCTTAACCCAGGGCACCGATTAGGGGTAACGACTTCCTCTGATTGGGAGTCTTGATTTCCCCCCTCAGAGCGTCAATCAATAGGCTGAACGGTGTCTCTCTTAACCCCGCTGGCTGACGCAGCCCCGGGGTGTTCGTCCAGCCTCTGTCCCCCGTTCTCCCTTATCTCGCTGAAACAAGATGGATGAACTGTTGAACACGGCGGGCACCGGGGTGTCGCCAGCATGGATCAGTGAGTCTGCACGTTGTCCTCAGACGCCTGCTGCCTGACTGATCAGCTCTACTAACGCGTGGAAGCTCCTATTTGTGACCCAAAGATTAACTGAGAGTGTTAACTGGAATGTGCTCTGGAATATTGCTGCATTTAAATTTAGATTCAGGGCATTCAGCACACGCTTTTATCCAAAGCGACTTACAATAAGTACATTTGTAGAAAGAAGGAGAAACAACAATATACCGCTTTCGGTACAGTAAGGATGTTTAAAAAAACCAAGTGCCAAGCACTAACAATCACTAGGTTAACCCGTTCCTCGTATACAACACAGATAGCTAGGATAAGATGCTACACGATGCCAAGTACTGTTTCTAAGAACAATATTAAACCTAGAAACGTTATGTCCCTCCGACTCTCCGAGAAAGCGCCGGAACGTTCTTCTGATGACTCATTTTACCTTCTGCCATTTGGTTCTGTATGTGATCATCCCTCTGAACGCCCCCTCCATCGTAGCCCCCTCTGGCTGCGTGAAGACCGTCCCCCGCTCCTAACCTTTGTATTACAAGCTTGTGGTGTCAGCAAATGCAAATGGCCACAACATATGGCGCTGCCCCCCCCCACCCCGACAGACGCAGCGGTGATGAAGAGCCACTCAGCGCGGGATAATGCATCTTGGCGCGGCCGCTTGTCGGTGACCCGCAATCAAAGTTGGAGAATAACTTGGGGGCGCATTGAGCTCATTAACGCGCTCTGTGAATCAGAATACCAACCACGGCTGGAGGAGAACCGGGAGGTCGCTGGCTCAATCCCCAACATCAAGAACAACTGCAGCAATGGGTGGAGAGGCCAGTGGGGATCATCTGTGGACCGTCCATGCTCGTAGATTCCCTTCAGGACATCGATACAACACGATACCGCGCTTAAAACGACGATTGCTTCGTTTGCTAACGCCCCTGAAATGTAGTCTTGCGACGCCAAAGTATAATAGGGAGCGAGGTCACGTTATTGTTGTGTCGAAAAAACAAATCAAATCAATAATTAGAATATCTGGCGGTTGAGCAGGAGCAGAGAATGAGTAGACGGCAGAATGTTTAAAGGTCAGGTGCTGCCTCGGCCCTCAGGGACCGAGGAGCACAAAGCATTCTACTGGTCAGTATGCTGATACCAGGAGGCTGGTATCTCCTGGAGAACCTGCAAACCGATCAAACCGTGTTGGATGAAGAGAGCCTTAAAGGAGACCTACCGTTTACCCGATCTCGTAACTCGGGATCTCGAACGCAGGACGTTTTAAAGTCCATTCCGGACTCTTAGTAGACAGCAGAGCCCCGATCGATGTCTCCGTCGTAAGACGTAACGAGGCTGGAGCCCTGAAGTCAGCCGCGGACCGCGGGGACCAGAGCCTTCCACACGCTCCATAGAGGAGTCCTATGGAGCCTCATGACAGCCATGGTCTACGGGCCAGGGTTCTACCGCTGTAAGATATAGGGGCCCAGGGTTCTAGGGTTCCAGGGTTCAAGGGGCCCAGGGTTCTAGGGTTCCAGGGTTCTAGGGGCCAGGGTTCTAGGGGGCCCAGAGTTCTAGGGGCCCAGGGTTCTAGGGGCCCCAGGGTTCTAGGGGCAGAGGGTTCTAGGGGGCCAGGGTTCTAGGGGCCCAGGGTTCTACTGGCCGAGGTTTCTACGGACAGAGGGATCCACAGTCCAAGGTTCGACGGACTGCGGGTTCTACAGGCCTAGGGTTTTAGGGGCCCAGGGTTCAAGGGGCCCAGGGCTCTAGGGGACCAGGGCTCTAAGGGCCTAGGCTTCTCTGGGCCGAGGGTTCCACCGTCGAGGAATCTACGGTCGAAGGTTCTACGGACCGAGGGGTTCTACTGGACTAGGTGTCCATAGTCCAGGGTTCCTGGTTCCACGGTCGAGGGTTCCCTGGACCCAGGGTCCCAGGGGCCGCGGGCTCTATGGGGAGAGGGTTCCCGGGGCCGCGGGCTCTACGGGGAGAGGGTTCCCGGGGCCGCGGGCTCTACGGGGAGAGGGTTCCAGGGGCCGCGGGCTCTATGGGGAGAGGGTTCCCGGGGGCCGCGGGCTCTACGGGGAGAGGGTTCCAGGGGCCGCGGGCTCTATGGGGAGAGGGTTCCCGGGGGCCGCGGGCTCTACGGGGAGAGGGTTCCCGGGGCCGCGGGCTCTACGGGGAGAGGGTTCCAGGGGCCGCGGGCTCTATGGGAAGAGGGTTCCAGGGGCCGGGGGCTCTACGGGGAGAGGGTTCCCGGGGCCGCGGGCTCTACGGGGAGAGGGTTCCAGGGGCCGCGGGCTCTACGGGGAGAGGGTTCCAGGGGCCGCGGGCTCTACGGGGAGAGGGTTCCAGGGGGCTGGTCCTTGACCAGGCAGTGGGCTTTGGTAGCAGCAGGGTTCTCTAGAGGACAACATCCATCACTGCCCGCCGCTGACATGAAACATATGCTGCTCACCAGAACCTGCTGCAGGGGCGACAGGGAGGGCAGGCTACAGACACACACACACACACACACACACACGCACGCACAGGGCTCAACTAGACACACAGACAGACACACACACGCAAACACTGCTCAGCTTGACAGATAACATAGAGAGAGATAGACACACACACACTAATCAACTAGACAAATAACACACACATAATGCTCCACTACACACACACACACCTCCACTCGATACATGACACACACACACACACACACACACACTTTCACTTGACATATAACACACACACACACACCCACACTTCCACTTGACACATAAAACACACACACACACACACACACACACACACACACACACACACACACACACACACACACACACACACACACACACACACACACACACACACACACACACAAGACCCCCCCCCCCTTGCTCCACGTAACACACGCATACACTTTCACTTGACACATAACACACACACACAGTCTCACACACACCCCCCCCCCCGTGCTGGTGCTAGAGGTTTGGTGCAGATTAGTCATTGTTTTAATGCGATGGTTCCATTAGCTGGATGGGGCGTTAAGGACGGGGGCCGTCGACTGCCAGCTAAAGTGCTCTCCCACAGAGTTCCACGTTCCCCGCCACGCGCCGCCATTACCCAGCGTGCCCCCTCGTCTCCCCATCCTCTCGCCCCCCCCCCCCCCCCCTCGCACCTCACAGGGAAGATCGGGGTGACCTCCACACATCCAGACACCACTTCCTCTCCCCTCCGTCCCCCGAAACGCTGCCAGGGGGGGGGGGGGGGGGGGTAGTCGCTCAGAAGCTCGCGAAGGTAGACGGGGGGGGGGGGGGGGAGCTGCGACTGAGCCCTAAAAAACAACAGAAACCACTCAACGCTCATTCGTAGCACCGACTCTGCAGGGTGAACCCACTTCCCGGCACGGTGGTGAACCCATTGGCTCCAGACGCCGGGCGGCGTTGGGAGCAGTCTGGAAGCCGGCGGAAGCGCTTCAGACGAACGTCCCCGCCTCCATTTACAACAGGTTCCCTGAAAGGGGCTGTTTCTGGGCTCCGCTGCGGCGGCGGCGGCGGCGTGCGGGCCGTGTGATACGTTGGGATCCAGACGGGAGCGTACGCCTCCTTCGCCCCCCCCCCCCCACTGGGTGAGTCAGGCGTCCAGCGGAGCGGAACCAACCAGTAGTTCTGGGCGTGGTGGCGAGCGCCCAGCCTTCAGAGCGCTGAGAGGCAATGCAGGCCGTGTTGGGGGCTCGTGCTACGAGGTCAAATGGCTCCGTGGGCGGAGGCCGGGGGGGTCAACGGACCAGCGGGTTTGATCACACTCACCGAGCCGCCTGGATTCCAGTTCCCACACGACCGTTGCAGTCACATCGAGGGCGTTTAGCAGACGCTTTTAAGCGACTCACACACGTTTTCTATTCGCTCGCCGACGGCGGAGTCGACCACGCAGGGCGACAGCCAGCTCGTCAGGAGCAGTCAGGGTGAGGCGTCTCGCTCAGGCACACCTGCACACTCAGCTAGGAGGAGCCGGGGTTCGAACTAGCAACCCTCCGGTTACAAGTCAACCCGCTGAGTGTACCTCCTGAGCTCAAAGGTCAAAGGGTGCGAGCGTGAGATGAAGAAAGACGAGATGAGACGCAGACGACATCGGCCGTCCAAACCCAGAACTGGGTTCTGTCTGGATTATGAAATACTTTATATAAATATATAAGGGAGGCCCAAAAACTCTCAAAATAATGGGGCTCTCAGCTCGTACAATGTAGCCTTGACAATAAGCACAATAACAGCTGTGTGGTGTAGCTGAGAGTCAGAGAGCAGGAGCAGCCGAGAGGAGATGGAACATCATGTCCTCTCTCACTCCGAGGGCTTTAGAAAGAGGCTCAATGCATGCTAGGGACACCGCGGAATCACACGGTACACACACACACACACAGTACAGATACACACACACACACACACACACAAGTACACTTAGGTAAAAAAACACGTACACACACACATTCACACACACCCACACACACACAGTTACAGCGCAAACACACTTAGAGCACACACACAAGTACACTTACATCACACACACACACACACACACACACACACACACACACACACACACACACACACACAGTGGATGATAAGCATTATCATCAGCCAGGAGCAGAACTCCATGCTGGCTCCAGATGGAGGAGGCTATGGAGCCTCTGAATCAGGCCGTATGTGAGAGCGCTGCCACTGGGAGCGGGGAAGTGCTCTGGCCCCCCAATAACCACCCCTCATACCGGCGGCCGTATCCAGAACCATCAAACATTCAGCAGCCTCCTTGTGAAGGTTCCTCCAGGTCCCCTCCCCCGCCACGGCCCCCCGAGGGGCTCCGGGGGGAGCAGT
>OLKM01000258.1:320169-357669 GCA_900291075.1 Melanogrammus aeglefinus | reverse complement strand
TTAAAACCAGTACAAGGGTTAGGGTTTAAAGCAGTACAAGGGTTAGGGTTTAAACCAGTACAAGGGTTAGGGTTTAAAACCAGTACAAGGGTTAGGGTTTAAAACCAGTACAAGGGTTAGGGTTTAAACCAGTACAAGGGTTAGGGTTTAAACCAGTACAAGGGTTAGGGTTTAAAACCAGTACAAGGGTTAGGGTTTAAAGCAGTACAAGGGTTAGGGTTTAAACCAGTACAAGGGTTAGGGTTTAAACCAGTTCATGGGTTAGGGTTTAAAACCAGTACAAGGGTTAGGGTTTAAACCAGTACAAGGGTTAGGGTTTAAACCAGTTCATGGGTTAGGGTTTAAACCAGTAGAATAGCATAATAGTGGCGCCCAAAAATCCAGGCCAGCGTGATGGCCTGGGTGTTCTGCCCCAAGACGGAAGGTTCCGGGTTCAAACCCCAACGCCCGGAGTCTACCTGATCCACACCCCTAGCTGCTGACGAACGACCTGCACCTTAAACACCAAGAAACACCCTGCATGTCCCTCTGGTAGAGCGCTAGAGACCAAGTCCACTCCTCTGTCACGACCCGGTGGAATTCAACACAATTCAATGTTATTTGTTTTGCTCTTAATCACAGGTCCAGTCTGACCCCTGACCCTAGCCCCCCAAAGGGCACGAAAACACTTTTAATTAACAAGGAAGATATCTAGAGAAGGAATGCAGAGTGTGGGATCCCTCCTTCAGAGTGGGGGATCCCTCCTTCAGAGTGGGGGATCCCTCCTTCAGGGATGGTCAGGAGTGCAATGGGGGCCATAATTGAAATACATACATACACGTACATACATACACGTTGTGGCAACCCGGCACGGTGAGCGAAACACCTCCTCCCAAACAGGAGACCATTTCGCTGAGCAAAAGCCAAAAAGGCATGTTTATTTCAAAGCAAACATAAAGTCTCTCAAAATACAAAAAACATAAAACCCGGGAGGAATCCACGGTCCCCTCCTTCGTGGGTGGAATCCCGTCACCCACGAGGACCGGTCTCTCCGTGCAGGATCCACATGGCTGGGAGAGCCCCGAATGAGTGGAGAGGCAGGCTATTTAAGCCCCGCTTCTCCACCTGGTCAACAGGTGTTCCCCATGTCCTTAATTGGCCCAGGCCGGGTTGCCACAACATACATACATACATACATACATAGATACATACATACATACATACATACATACATACATACATACATACATACATACATACATACATACATACATACATACATACATACAGGCAAAACCTTTTAGAAGTGACATATTATAACACCAGGTGTGAGTGTGATTATCGATTACAAGCCGGTTTGAAAATCTGGATGAGTAACATTTGCTACAGTCCACTGGGTAGGCTGGCAGACTGATCCATCCAGCACACATCTAGGTGGACACGCCCACCTGTGGTGTCAGGAGAGTAACGTCTAATCACACTCACACCTGTTGGTATAATATGTCACCTTTGAATCTGTGATGGGCGCGGCCCGCAAGCTTACCTGGCACAGGTGACAGAGCCGCTCGGCCAGGCCGCGAAGCAGGGAGAGGAGGTGGCGGACGAGGAGAGGGCGGAGGAGGCAGCTCTGCCCCAGCAGGACCAGGACCTCCGTCAGGTGGTCCCCGCTCACAGCCCCCTGGAGAGGGCCACCGAGGGGACAGCGTGAGCACCGCTGAGCCCGAACCACCACGGCTAGAGCTCCTACTGAGGGGTTCTGAATCAGAACCACCACGGCTAGAGCTCCTACTGAGAGGTCCTGACAACACGCCAAACGGAATGGAGTGGTTGTTTAGTGACATAATGAGCGCACCGTCTGTGAGGAGTTGGCGGACGGGGACACAGACAGTCCTGTAAGACTCAGAGCACGAGGGAAAGAAGGCTTTAAACGGACGGGATGGAGGGAGCCGTCTGCTGGGTCGTAACGAAAGGTCCTTACAGCAAGGGACAGAACGGTGTGTCCATCTAGGGTCTCGAACTAGAGGTGTAGGGAATACCGCAGGGGATCCATATATTGGTGACACTAGGGGGTCGAGAGTTGACCATGTCCCCTGGTGAACTGTTTTCTACCGTCTGACCCATAAGAAGATCAGACCTTGGGAGATGAATGTGATGATGATTTGCTTGTTTGCTTTACTTTCAGCCAATATTAAATCCAGGGAAAAGTGAGAATTTCCTGAACTTAATATTGTTAAGGGGTCGTTTCCTAAAATAAATCGTTGGTTTTCCTGTGCTAAACAAACATCATTATGATAAAATCGCTGTGTAATCAATCACTGTGGGATTGTATTGGGTTCAGAGACATTGTTTGGGGGGGATTTAATAATAGTATTTTCTTTGAAAGGCCTTTGTTGTTACTCTGGAAAAATGCCTTGGTTCAGAGAGAAAATGGCCACTGTTCAAAACAAAAAAGGTTTTCCAAAGAACTGTTTGTAATCAACAGTGCTTCAGCACTGTTGATTGCGATGTATCAACAATACAGCCTGTTTTGTTCCAAAAAAATATCATGTCTATGAAAAATCATTTTTAAGGAGAAAGTCAGTCAGTTGGGTATCAGCATTGCTGAGATCGCCCCTCTTCGTGTCCCATGGACCAATGGCATTCCACAACCTATCACTGGGAGAACCCCATTGGACGAGGGGCTCTCGGGGGGGCGGGTCAATGTAATTTTACACCAATGTGTAAATTAGCTGACCTCTGGGTCGCTGAACCTCTTTAGGCTGTCAAGTCAGTGTGTATCGCCTAATGGAGCCGGTGTTTTAAGTTGCTCTCATGGTAATTTATTCACCAATCCATCCGGTGAACACATTTAAATATGTCATCCATTAACGTGAAGCTGTCCAATCCAGCTCCGCTCTCGTAGTGATGTCTCTCCTATGGGAATCTTGCCAGAGTTCATTTAGAGAGAAAAAAAAAATCAAAAGCTTTTCAATTGCTCTCAGGTTTTTTCTGGTCCCAGCCATCACAGCGGTGGACAGAGGCAACCTTTAGCTCCGCTTCCGTCCAGCCTTCCCACAGTTTAACCCGTTCTTCTCCTGCTGCAGTCTGGGTCTGGCAGTCTCCCTCTCCTTCCCAAAGACACAGGGATAGGGCGGGAACAGAGAAAGATATCAGCCTGGATCTATATTTGTCCAGCCCTTGGCCAGTATCTCTTGCCCTCAAAAAACATATGACTTAATTTCTCTGCCATCATTTCCATCAGCAATGTCGGGATGAAATATTAAAACGAGGCCAGGCCCAGGGAGGAGGTGTCAGTCGCTGAAGATGGGACCAGGACAAATCAAGCTGCACACCAGTATCCGCAGAGGTCTGAACTGGTGCTACGAGGCCGGGCTGGAGGAGACGGCTGTTGGAGGGCCTTCTGCAGAACCCGTTAACCCAGAAGGTTATGAAACATGAGCACCGCGCAGAGAGAGTGATATCTCAGAGGTCGCCGCCGGTTCAGAGGCAGAACCGACGTTTTAATCGTCTGGGCTCTTCAGCGGCGCTCAATCTTCTGCTCCAGCGTGGCCTGCAGCACCTCCGGCCCCAGACGGTCCACCTCATAAGGAACCCCATTACACCGCCGTGGATCCGTACAGACACCCAGCCCTCCCCCGCCAGCACCAGAGCGGCCCCCCAAGCAGAGGTCTGCCCGGGGGCAGTGGAAGACCTTTTGATTGACCGCTTTAACTTCTCACAGCAAGCTAGTCCCCCTCAGAGAAGGAAACAGAGCCAGTGTTAAGGTACCGTTTAGTTATTTATCCAAGGTTACTCTTAAGATACAAAGTCCTTAATAAGCCGGTTGGGGTTAGAGGGCATCTTGCTGGGGGAGGCCTGAAGGAAGGCTGGCTATTGTGGTTCGAACCAAGAACCGGTCAACTGGGAGTCCAAGACCAACCACTATCCTGCCCCATATGAAGTTATGGGGGGGTAGGAAAGCTTGTGCTCCCTCAAGGGGCAACAGTGGCTCTAGATACCCCCTCCAAGAGACAGGGCAACACAGACCCAGCTGACCCTCTGTAGAACCACATCTCTCTGGTGGGATAAGTATCTGGTGGTGGCTGTGTTTACGATCCGTCGCTTGTAAGAGTTGGGAAACCAAACCGAGTGCTGCCTCTTAATGTCCTGCACATCACGCAGAAAGAGACACAATCACTGCCAGGCCGTCCTTGCCTCGGGAGAGTCTTGATCACAGCCTGGATGAAGCAGTTACTGCTTCTCCATTACTGTTCCACTGGATGCAGAGCAGTTTAATGTCGTACTTGTCCTCTGAGTTTACGGGCGAATAAAACCACAGGCGACGCCTTATCCATCATCCCACCGCTGTCTGATTGAAAAAAAGCCGAAGTCTGATCCAGAGGCCTGTGAGCGACACAAGGTGACAGCACCGCAAACAAAAAGGTCAAAACCATTCCCCAAGCCGCCGCACCCGAATGAATACGACATGAAAGGCTGCTCTCTCAAACCAAAACGCTGCACACCGCACGACTTAATCAGCAAATCAAACTCAGAAACTTTCCGCCGCCCGCGGCCAAACCCATTAGCCCAGCCGTCTCGGCTGCTCATGCATCACACGCACAGAAATAATCTAAAGGTTGACAAATTGACCGATTGTAGGAGGGAATACAATCAAGTGAGAGGGGATTATTGTTCACCGTGACGGCATGGAGTGCACCATGACTCCAGCACTACGTGTGGGCTCTGATGAATCCAAAACAGTGTGGGTGGTGGGGGGGGGGGGGGGGATGGTTAGAACTGGGTCGGGTTGTCAGCGCTGGGTGGGGGCCCACTAGCAACTCCAGGGGGTACGGGGGTACACCACAGGGCGCTGTATCCTCTGTATGATTATCTCAGTGTTTATCTCCATGAGCTCCATGGTCTTGGGTCAACATCCTGTCAGAAGAGTTTCAAAGTGTGTATCAGTGCTCTGTATATCCGAGTTTAGCGGAAGTGCACCGTAATTGGTCGATAACTTGATTACATAGCCATGAGGGAGAGTAGACTCCACCCATTAAAATCGACTGGATGGGACGGAAGGCAATCAATAACCTGAAACCACAATGGATTCGACGGAACATCACTTTCATCTTATGTTGTCCATGACCGTTAGCGTTAGTGGAACTCCTTCTTTCGTACGAGCGTGTCCGGTCTCGCCGGTTTATTCTACGTCTGGTTCTGCACCTAATTGAATCAGGCCAGCGGTCCGACTACACGAAGCAGGCTCCTGACCCGAGCTCAGTCTTTAGTCACGGTCTGAAGCAGAGCTCCTTTCCCTTCAGCGGGAGGGAGGGACAGGAGGACAGAGGGTGGGCCGGGGGGCCAGAGGGCCGGACAGGACTGCCGCAGGACAGGACTGCCACGGGACAGGACTGCCGCGGGACAGGGGGATTGGGGGACAGGGGAGTTGGGGGACATGGGGGGTCGGAGGACAGGGACCAGGGGGCCGGGGGGGGGGGGGGGGTCCCACCCCAGCGATGAGCTGCAGTCGTGCGTGGGAGACCCGGAGAGGGGGTCGTGGAGACCAGCGAGGAGATGCAGTGGAGCTGGGAGAGCGGACCCAGAGAGGGACTACGGCTTAAGCCTGGTGGTTTCATCCATCTCCTCCAGCGGCCCTGACGCCGATATGCCCCAGCTACACCCAGCTACAACCAGCTACACCCAGCGTCCCGGGGGCTGATTACAGCCTGGAAGTGGTCGCTGCATTAAACATGCTGTTTTTGTATCACAAACAAGTCCCCCTTGTCACGAACAGGTCGGCTAAAGTGCTTTCGGAGAAGCGATCCGCGGCTGTGCCCAGAGGAGCGCAGAGTATTTCTAATGAACAAGAGAACAGGATGCTCTTTCCGTGAAAACATTCAGACCTCCGGTGGGGTGGAACCGGCCACCGGGCGCAGCGCCGGGTACACAGCACAAGGCTTACTCATTTAGGACCAGGAACTCAAACCCCAACATGACTCGGTGAAGCGGTAAAGTGCTAATAGGTGTTAGGGCTTTAATAGGATGGACGGTTTTCCTTTAACTGTAGCTGTTGTAGTAGCGAAAGACAATCATTTACAGAACGTACAACGTACAGCCCTTAATGTACAGACTGTAATGTACAATAACAGACCATAATGTACATACCATAATGTACAAAAGGTAACCTAATTGGTTAATCCTAAAAGTGTGAATAAATTGTTGTCTACATATCTCATTACTATACTAGTTAATGACGTGCCGACTAGTGAGCACGTCTTTAATGCTACAGCGTAAACTAAGTATTAAAAAGTTAAAAGTTAAAAAGTATCGGGCAGCTCCACTGTGAAGTCACTGTTAAAACAGAGAACTGCAAGCACTACATAATTGATAAAAACTAAGCTCACAGAAAAACAATAAAACGAATGGTCGGAAAAAGCAAATAATTGAAATGGATAGGGAGAAACTTAAAAGCTTTTCAGTTAATTCTCCCTGCTTCCATCAGGCCGTATGATGTGTTATCTATTATTTAGTGGATTGCTTTCCAGCTCTGCCACGGATCCTCTCTGTGTTGCATCATCCTGCTCTGAAGACGTCTGGACCCAATGCTCATCTCCATTGGTCTGTACAGGTCACTGGTCAGTACAGGTCACTGGTCTGTACAGGTCACTGGTCAGTACAGGTCACTGGTCTGTACAGGTCACTGGTCTGTACAGGTCACTGGTCAGTACAAGTCAGTTGTCAGTACAGGTCACTGGTCTGTGAGGGTCCACTGGTCTGTACAGGTCACTGGTCAGTACAGGTCACTGGTCTGTGAGGATCCACTGCTCAGTACAGGTCACTGGTCAGTACAGGTCACTGGTTTGTGAGGCTACGCTGGTCAGTGCAGGTAAGTGTCAAGGACTTGGGACAAACAGAGATATGTATGGTCCCGATATTTACTGGCCAAGATGACACACTTACAACCTGAAGAGTGCTTAGGTGTAATATCAGGTGGAAGAAAGCAGCAAAGACAGTAGGAATACTGTTTGTGAGACACACACTATGTTGAGATCGAAATGCACCAATGAAAAGAAAAATGTACAATTAAAATCGAATTATCTTGCCTTTCTGCTGCCTATGGTTTGTCTTGACTCAGTCCAATAAGGTTTCTAATAAACAGCTGAACAGTTGTTTCTAATCTATGTCTGGTGGTTGTCAACATTTACAACAGGGTCGGCAAAATAATGGTCCAGACTAATTCTAATTATTATCAAAACTTGTTTTGATAATAATTTTTTTTTGAAGTCCACCGTCAACTGATGTGGTCGGTCTCTTCATGACGACACAGCTCTGCCCGGTGTTTCAGCTCCGGTAGTAGAAATTGCACAATTAGGATCAGTAACGGCTGTCAGCTCTGATTTATGGGCCCATCCAGCCACTGAAACGGCTCTCGAACCGAGACAACGGGAATCAATACGACCGGCGCTGAGTTCTTAAAGATATTAGAAGCATTAAATCTGTCTTGAGGTTGATCAAAGGGAAGACTGTCCTGATGACTGGAGGGTAGCGTGGCCCCCAGGAGAAAAAGAGGGTTCTGGTAAACAAACCCACTCCCTGCCTCTGCATGGGAATCCAGTCTGTGATTAATTAATCATCAATCAGCCAAACCTTTGAATGATTCAGCTAATAAGATGAAATATCAGGTTTGTAATGGAACATCAAGGGAAGCACCTTTATTAGGGGATTTGTAAAAGGTCCTTTCAACTTGAAAGCTAAGTTCTTCTGAAGGCTGTGATGACAGAAGACTTGATGGGCAGAGCGTTCAGCCTTCGCACACCTAAGTATTCAACTAATCACAGGATAGAAATCTAAGTGCATTCGAAACTCTTACATTTAGACAAAGGTTTTTTTTTTTTATAAAAATGAGTTTTCTTCACAAAATATAAAAATCAAAAAATATATCTCAAAAAAGTATGGATTTCTTGTCATATTTCTTTTAAGTCTGTCAACTATGTCCATAATACCGGGGCTCATTGTTAAGAGGAGAAATGTGGCCCTAATGGCCTTCAACACTCCAGCACAAAGCTGCCTAACTTGTCATTATCACACGACTAAAAAGCTAATAAGGAAAGTTCACCGGATCCACAAACCAATTTCCATCAAATCCCAACGAACCCGGAGCTCATTGGGGATAAGATCCCTGATCTCCTCGAATCCAATTGTTTTCCAACCGTCTGGAAAATCCTCCTAAACGAGCCTCGCTAATGTTTCATTCATCTGTGGGACGCTCTATCAATGAGTGAATACGGCCTACATCACCCAATGGAACGGTTTAATGGTCTGGTATTAAACGAGTGATGAGCCGGGGTCTAGGGCTAAATATTACCCCCCCAAAACACACACAGTCCCAGCATCACGTTCACATGAAGCCTGGCAATAATTCAAGATGATCTCTTTTTGTCTTTGTATGGTATTGAATGGTCATGAAATAAAGGTATCGACTTAACAAGATAACAGTGTTGTGGTCTCGATGAATCAGAGAAGAAACGTCCTTAAAATGAGCACAACATGAGGTTGGCAACGTCAACAGAGAAAGGGAAACTGGTTTCAGTTCTGCTTCCACGCTTCAAACGTCCGCCTACTTCAACGTAATGACCACTCAGTTGGCTGGCTCAGAGCGCTGTCGTGAGTTTTAAGCCTATCAGCATGTCAACATCGTGCCGACATCGGCGACTAGCTCAGCTGGACGCCGGTCACAGCGATCATTAAGAGCAAGCAAAGGTTGATCAAAGTCACAACTCTTCTGGTTTGGCACCGCGCTGGTGGAACGAGCTCCCTGCAGAGTCACTCACCAGCTTGTTCAGAGTTCACCTAGACTCTGCATAGCCTCCCCCCTTACCCACTTCCATTTTGTACGTACCTCTTAGCATTGTACCATCTGATCCTATCTATCTCTGTTGTATACTGGGAATGGGTTACCCTAGCGATTGTTAGTGTTTGGCACTTGTTTCTACGAACATCCTTAATGTGCCGACAGCGATATATTGTTGTTTGTCTTTCTCCTGACAAATGTACTTATTGTGAGTCACCTTGGATGAAAGCGTGTGCTAAGTGCCCTACATGTAAATGTAAAAGTGTTCAGTGATTACTGGGATCATCCGTCCTCCGTGAGGTGCAGCCCTACGTCCTCGGCCTCCATTAAAGGCTTCTCCCCGAGCTCCGTGACAAACAAAGAATGGCTCGTTTCCTGCCTGCCTTCCAGCAAGGGGGCAGGCAGCCTTTCTTCGCAAACGCCCGAGGAAATTGCACTCGCGTTGTCGGCATGAACGACCCGTGGTGATATTGCCGCGGAAACCCTTCCTCGCCTTCTCCCAGACCTCCAGGGAGGGGGGATTAGGGTTGAATCCCCTGCTGAGCCTTGCCTCCCCTCACATCTCTGAACATCAGCACACCTCATCAAACCGGTGCTGTCATCACCTGGTTCCAGCCCAGGTCTCTCCAGGGGGCCAGAGAGCACGGAGCAGGACTGTGAAGCAGACCTCCGTGTGGAGTGGGTCTGCACACACCGAGCCACAACTACAGAAGTCCCATACCATTATTTCCTTACCGACACTGTTTCCAATCCCTGAACTTGAGTATTGGCTGATACCGAGTATAAACCGATACAGCATCTAGCATTGTAACTACTCTTAGTACTTGTTCTTACTGAAGGGTTCCCTTATGATGGCAGCATTGTAGAGTCAGTTCACTTACTGTCCACACATTTTTTTTCAGAACTAGATAATTAACATTTATAATTTATAATTATAATAATACATTTGTAGTCTTGTAGTTAAGCCTGAGCCTCCATGTTATTCTGACAGCGTCACTCGAACGCACGTATATCAGATATGACGCTTTTCCTGTTCTGACTAACCACCTCCGTTACCGTTAACACCGTAGTGTTTGCAGCATTCTCAGTCTGTGTAGTAAAGGAGCTACTCATGTGAAGGTATCGGATTGGCGCATACACTTGGTACTGGCATCAGTATCGGTACTGGTATCGTATCGGTACTGGTATCGGTACTGGTTATCGGTACTGGTATCTGAACAGCTCTAGTGGACCGGGTCTACACCCACCGAGCCACCACCCTGGGGATTGAACTACAGGGACGTATGAACAGCTGTGAGGCTGCTGCTTCCGTCTCTAAAGGACTTTTTCTTTTCACAACACGATGTGTTGTGGATTAGTAATGGACGTCCTGAGCTCCAAGGCCTTTGTGATTCATATTTCTATTGTGAGCCGCCTTTTTATATAACCGTTGTTAGGGAAAAATACCAAAATGAATATTAAAGCCAGAGGCACGCTGAGGAAGGGTGTGTACGGATTATATAAACACACACACACACACACACACACACACACACACACACACACACACACACACACACACACACACACACACACACACACACACACACACACACACACACACACACACACACACACACACACCTGCGTGACTCACCTTGCCAAGTCGATCTGCGCTAAGCAGCACCGCCACCAGCTCCTTCAGGGACCCCTCCACCTCCGTCACGAACGAGGGTTGCCGGTTCAAACCCCCGGCGTCCGTGGCCCCGGCCAGCACGCGGCAGGCCTCCAGGACCAGGGCCCCCGAGGGCAGTTCGGGGGGGTCCGCCGGACACACCGCCGCCACCACCGAGCCCAGCAGCTGGCTGAGGGACTCGGCCATCACCGCAGAGTCCTCCTGCTGGGGGCCGGACCAGGCGGCGCCGCCCACCCTGTCCGCGGCCCGCCTGAGCCCACACAGGCTCTGGAGGAACCGCATGTGGCCCTGCATGGACCCTGCCGAGGAGAAGGTCTGGGGGTTTTCGGGGACCGCAGGGGGTACAGGGTCTGTGTGTGGACCCCCAGAGACCTGATGGTTTATAGGGTCTGTGTGTGGACCCCCAGAGACCTGATGGTTTATAGGGTCTGTGTGTGGACCCCCAGAGACCTGATTGTTTATAGAGTCTCTGTGTGGACCCCTAGGGGCCACAGGCTGTACCGGGTCCCCGTAGGGCAGGAGGGACTCGGAGTCCCAGTCCACCATGGACGCCTCCTCCTCAGCAGGGACTGCCAGGTCCTGGGGCAGGAAACCATCCTCACCTGTGGAACTCCAGACAATTAGATTACGGCTCGTTAGCGACAGGTGTTTTTTTTCCCTGAAGACGAGGGCGTCACAAAGCAGTTCAGCGCAGGCTAGCATGTCTCACGTCGCTCCCCTCACTGACGCGCAGAGGCTCTGTTGAACTTCCTGTGTGTGTGACGTCTCGGTTAATGAGGTCGAGGCCAGATATGTAATTAAGGTAATTGTACTGCTGCTGAGAGCGAATGATGTGTGAGGGAAACCCCAGTTCAAGGTTGGCCACCCGGGTGCTAGTGGCTGAGTGGGTTCAACAGTCGGGGTTAGGAGGCAACTTTAACCAACGTCACAACCTACCCACCTTAGCCTACATTAGAACACAACTATACACCCACTGCCTTTCTGATGTCATCCATTCATTTATTTACTTACGGTATGTTTATTTGAAGTCTGCAGAAGAGGCAAATTGTGAAGCACACACAATCGTACAAGCTACAGTTGAAGTGAATCATCTGCACCATGCCACATTTATAACACAACGCATGCACACAAACACACGCAATCATACCCAGCAGATGTTGCTTCAGGACCCACGTGAGATGAGCTTCTGCTAATGGAGATATTTAATAAGCCATAGCTGTGATGTAACGTGGGCACGAAGACCTCAAAGTGGACCAGACAGCAGGCCTGACCGAGATGGCAGGGGTAGAGTTAGCCCTTAATGAAGTCTCTCTCAAAAACATCTCAGCGCCTGAAACCAAACACATTCGGCTCGAGTCATTTCCCAGCAACGACTGCAGCCGAGGCAGAGGGCTGGATCACTCTGGTCCATTCCAGCAGAGTGCTAATGTTCTGCAGTGTGACGTTGTGTTGGCTCAACACAACGTTCACCATTGGTTTCATCAAACTTTTAGAGCTACGATGTTTTGAGCAGTGATTGACGTTTTGAACTACTGATTGGCGTTTTAAGCCATTGCCATCGGTAACAAAACACACAAGGCCTGACGGCATCCAATTAGCGGAGGTCTTCCTGGTAGATCATCTCCCACTCTGCTGACGGAGGTCCATCACTGTGGTGGTCCTGCATGAGAATAGTCCTGGTTTCCCTAGCAACCCTGTCCCTTCTCAGTTGACTTATGAGTGTGGAGGTCCTCGTTAGAGGGGGGGGGGGGGGGGGGGGGCTCGTTAGGGTGGGGGCCCTCGTTAGGAGCGCGGGGGGCTCGTTAGCTGGATGATAGCGGCTTCTCCGCGTCTCTCCTGGAGATACTCGGCCCATTACCCAGTGTGACGGCCATGTTTAACCGTCCGTACCAAACCCAAGAGCCTTAAGCCCGTTGAACACACGGCCTCCTCCTGACGGCCGTGAGACGCCACGCCCCTCACACTCACTCTCATCATCAACCCTCATTCATAAGGAGTATCATCTGGTCCGTTTACAGCTTCAGAAGTGTCAACATTCGGAATCTCCTTCGTTTACGATCGTTATGCGTTGACTAGCGTTCCCCTTGGCTCTTGGTGGGAAGCAGGCAGACCTGTAAAGCCTCTGCTGAGGTACAGTGATGAAGACGATGAAGGTCTTTGACTTCCACACCAAAGGCTCCCGGTTTGACCACAATGTCTGCGGTCTAGCGGCCCTAGGGACCCCTGACTCCTGACACCTAGCTGCTCATCAATGACATGAAGATGCCAAACAGCATCTTCTACATCACTAGATAGTGAATGAATGACCTGGACAAAATGGTCAATAGAGTCATCGATAAGGACATAAACTGTTGCACCCGATACTGACAGAACACTGGATTCAACTGTTGTCTTCAAACCCATTTCATTGTCGTGCCACTAGATAGTCATCCTGGAGGGGTTCTCTTCGCTCTTCGTAAAACGCTTTCAATCCATCCCATATAGATGCCCTGAGTGTAAATAAAATAACACCGAAAAGGAGCAGGCAGCCATGGACCCACCTCCACACACACACACACACACACGCACACGCACACGCACACACACACACGCGCACACACACACACACACCACACGCACACACACACACACACGCACACACACACGGCCTCCCACACCCTTCGCCCACCTTGTCGTTGTCAGACGCAGGTCACGGGGGAGTGCTTTCAGAAGGTCAAATATCACTCCACATTCATGGAAGCTTCTGGTGTCCATCAACAGCGACTTCAAACCCTCGTCCCTCCACTGCTAATATACTGGCCAGCGGAGTTCTAGTTCTCCCTAACGGGCGATCAGGTTCCAACAGTATACAGTCCTCATTGAAATAAACCAGGATCCAGCATCACCAGGCTTCAGAACAGAAGACCCTGGGAGACGCTCCCAGGTGGACCTTTGGACTGTTCTGATGTGACAAACGACTCCTTTAGAGTGTGTGATGGTGGTCTGCCAGCTGCTAATCGCCCTCCCAGCGCGTCTCCTGAAATGGAATAAAGACTTTAAGAGCTCCCCGTCTGCATCGCTTCATTAAGGCCCAACAACCAGAGCCCCGTAAATTAAAAATCAAGGTTTCCTTTTTTCCCACCCCGTGGAATGATTCATTCGTTTATCCGGCTTCACTTTATTCCCGATAAGCCTCCGAGCCCTCTCCACCCAGCAGCCCGGGAGCGCCCGGCGGGAACGGGCTTTATTAATACGTAGAGTCCGGCTGCGGACCAAGTGCAAGCCCCGAGTGCAGCGGATTGGCTGCTCTGATCCGCAGACCGGTGTGAACACACAATCCCCCGCCCGGTGGTAACTCCACGGCGTCTCGGTGTGACCTTTCCATCAACGCCACCGACGCGCGTGTAATGGCGTACCTCCATGCAGGTGCTGCTTTCCCAACAATGCTAAACCACTCACTCACATAGTATCACTCTTAGAGTAGCAATGTTATAGTTTAACTCGTATAGTATCTCTTGTATAACCTCTTATTGTAACACTCCTACAATCCAAATATTATAGTAACTCCTCAGTATCACTCTTTGTATCAGAGCCAGGAGGAGGAGGAGCCAAACACCTTGGCCAATCGGGTGGCGTCCATCTTACCTGAGGCTCCGCCCACGTCCCGTCTCCGGGCGGCCATCTTGGCGAGGAGCAGCTGCTGCCTCAGCCGCAGCACCTCCTCCTGGAGCTCCCGCCCTCTGCTCCTCAGCCCGGCGTCTCTGCTCCTCATCCTCGAGGCCAGGGCCTCCGCCTGCTGCCTGCCACTCAGCCCGGGGGGGCGGGACTTGATGACCGCCAGCGCCACCGCCAGCCGCGCCTTCCTCACCAGCCAGGCGGCCCCGCCTCCTGCCGAGTAACCATGGTAACGGCTCGTGCACCGCGGGCGCGGCGGCGTCCACGGAGCTGTTTTTAGTTTATGATCCGTGCTGACTAGCGGTTAGCGTGTTTGACTCAGAAGTCCTCGGTTCAAAACCTCGCTGTAGGCAGGATTAACTTTAACCGTTCATAAGAATATAATGTTATTCTAGTATTTGAGGTTGTCGAGGTTAGTGAACAACTGGAGGACTTTAGAGATCACGGATGAATGGTGGACAATGATTCAATATCGATTAGTGTTTACAACACAAGCCAAACTGGTTGGACAACCAAAATGAACGAAAAATCCAAGTTAATAAAAATCGACATACTAACTTGTAGTTTTTGCTACACCTGCTTCATAGATCGTATTCAGTATATCACGATATAAAAACATTGATTTCACTGCGGTTTTATCTGTCTGGTAATCCGAGCAGTTCAGCGGTGTGTGACGTCACTGACCGTCCAACGCGGTTCTGCCAGGACGGTCAGTTGTGCGCCACTAATCAGAGGGCGTTAGAACGTACCGGCTCCTCCGTCCCGGGGGCCGGGGCCGGTACCCTGGGTCGGGGTCGGGGCCGGGGTCCGGTACGTGGTCGGGTCCGGGGTCGAGTCCATGGGCGGGTCCGGTGGGCGCTCAGCTCATCGGACAGGATGTTGTTCTGCAGGAGAACGAACTCTCTGAAACCCGACCGCTGATTGTGTGTCGGTCGTGAGGGTCGTCGATCTGTTCTCGTTCTGTTTTCGTTTTGATGGACGATCTTGACGGTGATGCTGTTATTTAGATGGAGAATCGAACTGTTAGCGACTTCGCCAGAAGACCGGAGAACGAAGATCGGACTTTTCGCGTGGTCACGTGGTCACGTTTTTTACGTATTAACCTTTTTACTTTCCCACGCTTCACTTCCGGAAGCAGAATAAATAAAAACATGAAACATTTGTTTGAAAATATTATTTTCGCCATATTGTTGCTTTGGTTTGCTCTGAATAAAATAAACCTTTTGACTTATTAGGATTTTCGATTTTTTTTCTGTTTATAAAATCAGATTATTATAAATACTATTTCTCCGTACGACACAAAAACAACAGCAGCACACGTTGTATTTACAATTGCGCAACTACCGTCCCAATGAGGGTGATAACAGAAGGACATGCGCAGTGGGCCCTCTACGTGGTCCTGAGGCTACGCGGCCTCGCGGCAACAGTTGCTGTCCATCGCAAGAGGCTGAATCATTAAACCCCGGGGCTTTATGACCCAGCAGGAGGGCTCTGTGTGGAAGAGGTGTACTTCAATAAGATAGAGACACGATAAGAATAGAGGAGAGAGAGAGAGAGAGAGAGAGAGAGAGAGAGAGAGAGAGAGAGAGAGAGAGAGAGAGAGAGAGAGAGAGAGAGAGAGAGAGGGAGAGGGAGAGAGAGAGGAGAGAGAGAGAGAGAGAGAGGAGAGAGAGAGAGAGAGAGAGAGAGAGAGAGAGAGAGAGAGAGAGAGCGCGCGACGGACGGACGGGGTGGGCTGCCAGTATAAAAACAAGTGTCAAGCTTCTCTCGCGCACTGAACTTCTGGAGTGCGGCGCGTCGCGTGTCGCTGCGGGAGCGTCTCTGGGACGCGGACATGTGCACGCGCGGTGAGGATGTAGCGCCGCCCGTCATCAGTCCGCCGGCAGAACGCCGCGGGTCGCGTGGGATCAGGACACTGATGGACATCGGAGCTTCACTTCGGGTCGTTTGCGTCAGGATCAAAAAGCGATGCGGACGCTGAAGTGTGGAAGTTGAATTAAGAGACGTTTTCAAAGAAAAGGAGGGTTAGGGGGGGTGGGGTCTTCAGAAAAACCTCCTCTGTTGGCTTTATGGTTCAGTGTCCGAGGCGCGCGGAGGACCCAGACCCGTGCGTAACGGGAGGAGAGCGCGCCATGGCTGAGTAGCGCGGGTAGACGTTGCAGGGGGATCCCGGTGCGTGTGTTCGTGTGTGTGCGTGCGTGCGTGCGTGCGTGTGTTGGTGTCTGTGTGTGTGTTGGTGTGTGTGTGTTGGCGTGCGTGCGTTTGTGTTTGTGAACACACGTGTGAGTGAGTGCGTCTGCGTGTGCGTGTGTTGGTGTGTGTTTGAGAGAGTACGTGTGCTTGTTGGTGTGTGTGTGTGTGTTTGTCTGAGTGCGTGAGTGTGTGTGTGAGTTTGTCTGAGTGCGCGCGTGTGTGTGTTCGTTTGGTGCGTGTGTGCGTGTTCTTGTGCGTGTGTTTGTGTGTGTGTGTTCGTTTCGTGTGTGTTGGGGTGTGCGGTGTGTGTGTGTGTGTCCCGCCTCCCCCGGAGCTCCATGCTGGGAGGGTCCGGGTGGCGGTGGCCGAGGGATGGAGCGCACTAGCCCGCTCCCGCCCACGTCCGTCCCGCATGGGGACCTCATGAACCTCAGCGCCACCAACCACTCGCTCAATGCCACGTTCCCGCCGGACGAGGAGGCGGACGCCAGCGTCTCGCTGCAGGTCTCCCTCGCCCTCACGCTCTCCCTCATCACCTTCGCCACCACGCTGTCCAACGCCTTCGTCATCGCCACCATCTACCAGTCCCGCAAGCTGCACACGCCCGCCAACTTCCTGATCGCCTCGCTGGCCGTGACCGACCTGCTGGTGTCCATCCTGGTGATGCCCATCAGCGCGCTGTACACCGTGTGCCAGACCTGGACGCTGGGCCAGGTGGTCTGTGACATCTGGCTGTCTTCGGACATCACCTGCTGCACCGCCTCCATCCTGCACCTGTGCGTGATCGCACTGGACCGCTACTGGGCCATCACAGACGCCGTGGAGTACACCAAGCGCCGCACGCCGGCACGCGCGGCCGGAATGATCGCCACCGCCTGGGTCATCGCCATTTCCATCTCCCTGCCGCCCTTCTTCTGGCGCCAGGTGAAGGCGGAGCAGGTGACCACCTGCAACGTCAACACGGATAACGTCTTCTACACCATCTACTCCACCTTCGGCGCCTTCTACATCCCCACCTTCCTGCTGCTGGCGCTGTACGGTCGGATCTACGTGGAGGCGCGCAAACGCATCCTGAAGCAGTCGCCCAGCAAGCCGGGGAAGCGGCTGACCTCGGCGCACCTCATCACCAACTCGCCGGGCTCGGTGGCCTCGAGCACGTCGCTCAACTACGGCACCAACGACACCTCGTCCTGCGACGCCGTCGCCTCGGCCACCGTGGGCCAGGTCAAGGTCACCGTGTCGGACGCGCTGCTGGAGAAGAAGAGGATCTCGGCGGCCCGGGAGAAGAGGGCCACCAAGACCCTGGGGATCATCCTGGGGGCGTACATCGTCTGTTGGCTACCCTTCTTCATCTACACCCTGGTGGTGGCGGCGTGCGACGCCTGCTCCTCCCCGGAGCTGTTTGACAGCTTCACCTGGCTGGGCTACCTGAACTCTCTGATCAACCCCATCATCTACACCATGTCCAACGAGGACTTTAAGAGGGCCTTCCACAAACTCATACGCTTCAAGTGTTGCCGGGCGTGAAGCCCCCCCCGCCCCCCCGAGAGGATCGCCTGCCGTGGTCCGGCCGTCGCCTACCGTGAGCAGACGGAGGGCTGTCAGTGGGCCGCTGCCTCGTCCGTCGCCATGAGGTGGTGACCATGTTTTGGAAAACATGGTCACCACCTGATGTTCTGTGGAGTGTGCCAATGCCAAGGACCTCGTTTCTGCTGTCCGCGACCGTGGTAGTACAGACTGCGTGCTGTGTGGCCTGGAGGACCAGATCTTTAGCAGGGGCGGGAGCTGGAGAGGAACCACCGCCCGCATGGAGCCTCACCAAATGTGTGGTTTGTGGCCCGCGGTCCGGTCCTCTGCGGCCCGCTGCGAAATGAGGAAGCCAGCGGCCATTTTGCAGCCCGAAACGACGTGTTGGGAATACGGAGAGGGAATGCTGTTGTTGTAGGGAGTACGGCGAGGACACAGACCGTGGTGAGGCAGACGGCCAGAACCCTTTCACCAAGGGCCCTCTCACCCAGCGGTACGGACAGTCGGGGGCCAGAGAACCTCTATCTTCCTGATTCCACGGAGCCGTGAAGAACAAACGTCTGACGGACTCGAACTCCCCCGCCTCCACGGTGGTGGAGAAAAAAGACTTGAACACATTGATTGGTTGATTTATCGGTGGATTCCTACGTCCTTCAGGGGAAATGCTGGTGCCTACAAACATTTATTCTAATGACCTTCATTTAGAGCAAGATTGAATTTAGATTTCATGTTTTGGTTTTTAGTTTTTTTCTTTTACATTACGATGTCTTTGTTTGTTTTTGATTTCAACACTTGGCTCTCAGAGAGTAAATGTGCCAAACTTTTTTGTACAATCGTTTTTGATTTTCTGGGTTTTATGCGCGATGTGTGAAGGGACCACTTTGAAAGCAAGCCCTGATGAAAAAACAAAAACAAACAAACACGAAGCCCGCCGTCCCTTGTGAACACAAGGCCTTCTTGTAAATGCCATGATCTTTACCTTAAGAATAATGTTGATGTTTCCATATTCCATAGTGACCTGCTTTAGCCTCGAGAGTACCATCAAACGTATGGGAGATCGATGGTAAAAAAATTTCACCATATTTCTGTTTGTTCGTTTCTAATAATAAGTCATGTGCTGCACTCCATCCATGGCTTTTCTCCTCTATCTTCATTCTGGAAGAAACAATAATAATTTATCAACAATAATAATAATAACGTGAATAACTCATGTTTGAGTGAAGCACTGTTGCTACTGAAACGGACAACACAAACATCTGCAAAAAAAAGAGACATGTAAAAATATAAGATTTTAGCAAATGACGCACACTGGAAATATTCATGCAGCCATCTAATGCTAAAGGAGGGAAGGAAGAGGGAGAGAGGGAGGAAAACTGCAAAAATAGACATTACCCTACTACTGTCATCAGAAGCACAAGACGTGGCCGTAGAACCAGGACGGGGGTCCCAGCGCTGCCACACTCGGCTGAATCACACAAAATGGCCGCCAAGATGATTTGGCAGTTGGAACCGAAAGCATTCGGTGTCTGTAAAAGAAAACAACACAACTAGAATAACTAGCGAGATGGGAACTGTTGCTGGTGAAAGATGGCAATGACTGTTTGTCAGAGATGGCCACTGTTTTAATAACTCTGTGTAGAAAAGTGGAACCCATGGGGAAAAGCACAAGTTCATACACAAATTGTAAAGTAAGCTATTTGACACAATAGCCTCGAGCCTTTGCCAGGCTGCGTGAACCAACACATATCAGGAATATTATTACACATGGAACCCAAACAGTGTCGGGTCTATTGGGGGGTTCAGTCTTTCAGGAACTGTGAAAAGCATTGCTGTCAAGTGACCATTTGCTCCTTGTGATCCCATTGGCTGATGGCTGTGTCACTCAGAAGGAGATTGCACCGTCTGAATTTGCTTCTGCTTTGGAAAAATGCTTTTTTCCTCATAGTGATGCACTGTAACTTGCTTTTACTCAGCAGATTCACAGAAAAGACACTGCTGCAGAAATGTATATATATTTATACATATATATGTGTATATATATAAATATATGTATACATAAATATATATAAAAGGTCTATGGAAATCAGAAAGCAATGAATATTTCCTTGGAAAATAAAAATATATATATCTTGGCTCAAGCTGTTCTTTGTATGCTCCCCTCCCTCCCTCCCTCCCTCCTCCCTCCCTCCCTCCCTCCCTCCCTCCCCTCCCTCCCTCCTCCCTCCTCCCCTGGCCCTCTCTCTCCTCCCTCCTTCCTTCCGCCTTCCCTCTCCAATCCACTGTTTCCACCCTGTCCATATCGCCATAACAACGAGACAGAGGTGTCCCCTCCCCTCCGTCCACACGGCTGAGGCTGAAGCTGGGCTGATCCGCCACGTCCGGCCTCAACGTGGCCTTCACACGTCTCCTCCCGGCAGCCATGGATATATAGGCGGCACACATCAGCAGAGAGGGCGGAGAACAGCCGTCCCTCTCAGAGGAAGTAGAGCCCTGGTCTGGAGGAGCAGAATGAGGGGCAGGCAGGCTGTCCCCCCCCACACACACACACACACACACACACACACACACACACACACACACACACACACACCACACACACACACACACACACACACACAACCACAACACACACACACAGGGCTATGAATGAAGGGCCCAGGCAGCCTTTTCAGCCCCACTAAGGTACAGCCGTAGTGGGGCTCAGGGCCGCCTCGCTACTTGAGCCGTCATGCAGGCCTTGGTTTCCAGAGGGGTGGGTGGGGGTGGGGGTGGGTGGGGGGTTTCATGTTCGTCTCACCACAGCTGCCCGTTGAGCACCGTTGACTACGATTGGAAACACCTCGGCACACTGGACACACACACCCTGCACGGTCACAGGGTGTGTGTGTGTGTGTGTGTGTGTGTGTGTGTGTGTGTGTGTGTGTGTGTGTGTGTGTGTGTGTGTGTGTGTGTGTGTGTGTGTGTGTGTGTGTGTGTGTGTGTGTGTGTGTGGGTGCACCTGCGTGCGAGTGTGTGTGTTTGTGTACACCTGCGTGCATGTGTGTGTGTGTGTGTGTGTCTGTGTGTGTGTGTGTGTGTGTGTGTGTGTGTGTGTGTGTGTGTGTGTGTGTGTGTGTGTGTGTGTGTGTGTGTGTGTGTGTGTGTGTGTGTGTGTGTGTGTGTGTGTGTGTGTGTGTGTGTGTGTGTGTGTGCGTGTCCAAAGTAATTTAATCTATCTACCTTTCCGTTGTGGACCACTTTGATACAAACACACACACACACACACACACACACACACACACACACACACACACACACACACACACACACACACACACACACACACACACACACACACACACACACACACACATACACACCATGCAGAATGGGTCTTCCTGCTCAGGCTGAATGAACCTTTTGGATGGAAATAGACGAGTGGTGAGAGGAGATAAGTCTCATCGAGCCGACATACAGATGGTTGAATCTGAGAATGAGGTCGCCCCTTCCTGTATCTCGCGGAGAACGGAAGCTCTCAACCATTTTGCGACACAAAATCAAATGTTTGTTCGATCCGTAGCCCAGAGGAGAAGATGGCCGCCGTCCAGACAGGTGTGCATCTGTTGACGACAGCTAGACCCCGGTAATGGAGGTGACAGGCTTCAAGGGCTTAGAGATGAATGGTTGTATTCAACGTTAGTGCCAGGCCCCAAATGAGATTCTATTACTGAGAGATAAAATAACTCCTCTACAGCTTCGAGGAGATACAACATTGGTTAGCTCATGCATTCATAGATAAAATGGCCTGTCATTAAGAAGTGTAAATTGTACTTATTTATTGAATAAATAATTATTCATATATATAGGTCTAGTCTACCCAGCAAACATAGGGGGTCATCCCTATGTTCCCCGCTTTTCCCAAAAAGGGTCCTATGTTCCCCTGTAGCAACATACCAGGGAGCATAGGACCCTTTTTCTGAAAAAGGGTCTGATGCTCCCTACTGTTGCGGGGAACATAGGACCCTTTTCTGGGAAAAGGGTCCTATGTTCCCCGCAGTCTATCAATCTTTACAAATATTTAAACTTTGACGCGACATTCGCGTGATGACGGCCAATCAGCGTTCAACAGCGTGGCCGCTGAGTGACATGTGTAACGTAACAGCCAATCAGCGGTCAACCGGCCGACTCAGTGCAGTGCAGTCGGGGGTGAACTGCAGCATGGAGGAGAAAGTGATTGTTGTCGTTTACGACTCCCGGAGCTCTATATACAAGAGTATATAAAATAATATAATTGTATAATAATATCACGGCCAAAAGCTCTGTGCGCCTCCGGATGGCCGTAGCGCGGGGAGCTCTCGTAGGGATTGGGCTTCTTGGGGTTTGTTTACCAGCGTCGGGTTCTCCCGGGGAACATAGACGCGCTCCCAAGGAGCGTGTCACGCTCCCAAAGGGAGCGTGTCTATTTCCGCGTTTCCACTGCAGGGTGCGGTACGGTTCGGTTCACAAAAGTGCGGTAAGGATTGCGTTTCCACCGCCAAAAGTGGGCGTGACCCGGACTGAGCCGTACTTGTTTTGCCCTCGTCTTCAGTACTCCTCCGTTGGGGTACTGAGACGCCTGAAAGGGTGCCAGAAAATTCAAGCTACACAACCCCTCCGTTGATTGGTGGACAGAATCGTCACTTCTGGGTGACGTGGGGAAAAACACCAAACGCGACATTTGTCGCCTGTTCGCGTTGTCGCCGAAGTTTTGTCGCGCCACAAATCATAATCTGTCGCTGTGCAAGTTTTGTCGAATTTGTTGCGCAACAACATGATAACCACCATTGCCTTGTCTTGCCCTACCTTTTGTGGAAGAGGGAGAGACGTCGGAGGACCCGACACAGTCTATTCATAATATTATAATGACCACGGAAGAGGCTGTGAATGAAGTATTGATTGGACGAGGCCATCCGGATGCCATCCGGAGGCGCACAGAGCTTTAGGCCATGATATTATATACAATTATATTATATACTGTTATATATAGAGCTCTGGAAATCGCAAATGGCAACAATCACTTTCTCCTCCATGCTGCAGTTCACCCCGGACTGCACTGCACTTTGAGTTTGACGGTTGAACTCTGAGAACATGTTGGCGTAAAACGCTTGCTTGGGCAAACAAGGAGGTGGAGACGTTCCTCTGCATTCTCCTCTGTGCTGCTATGATGTCACGATGTTTACGTAGCTGCCGCGGCGATCGACATCCGGCCTACCATAAAGGGTACTGTTGGCGGTGGAAAACGCGACCTCGGAACTGAGCTGGGCTATACCACCCCCTCCCTACCGGACTGAGGCGAACCGAACCGAACCGCACCCTGCAGTGGAAACGCGGCATAAGAGGGAAAGAGCTTCCTGGACTGGATATTCTTGTAGTTAGGGAAGTCGACTCTGAGCTGAGAGGTTTTTCGTTTAAACACCGGTGTCAGTTTTTCACCTGTAGTCATCTTTCAGCCAGAACCCTAAACCTGCCTACAGACTCATTAATGTAAAAACAATCATCTGGTATCCGCCCCCCCCCCCCCCCTCCTCCAAGGGACCAAAGAGTGAACAGAATATTCCGGAGCCACGTCCGCTATTAGAGACTTGTATTGTTTCCTTATCACTTGTCTTACAATGCATCTTTCTTCCGTCATCAGTAACCCACTGTGTTCACCAAACCTCCTGATACTTTCCCTGAGGAAGTCCTGATACTGTTCTCAAATCAGTCCTCATATCAGTCCTGATACTGTCCACAAACCAGTCCTGACACTGTCCTCACACTCTCCTCAGATCAGTCCTGATACTGTCCTAATATCAGCCCTGATACTGTCCTAAAATCAGCCCTGATACTGTCCTCAAATCAGCCCTGATACTGTCCTCAAATCAGCCCTGATACTGTCCTCAAATCAGCCCTGATACTGTCCTCAAATCAGTCCTGATACTGTCCTAATATCAACCCTGATACTGTCCTCAAATCAGCCCTGATACTGTCCTTGAATCAGCCCTGATTCTGTCCTCCTGCCTCCTGATTCAGTCCTCTCCTCATACCTCCTGATCCGGTCCTCCCGTCTCTCTGTGTGATTTCTGGAGGCTAATCTGGGTCTGCTGTCACCGACGTCTCCCTCCCTTGATCATCGCCCCATATGGCCCAGCTCCTGAATATTTCATGAGTTTTATAATGCCTTCGTAAAGCGCCACAGTAAATGAAGTGTCTTGATTCATTATTTACATACTGTCTCCTATACACCCTGGGTGCGCTCCGATACACACTCAGCCCGGTCGTGGTCACATTTATCCATGTCTCTCTCACACGCACACACAGGCTCTGTGTGTGTGTGTGTGTGTGTGAGTGTGTGTGTGCGAGTATGAGTCTGAGTGTGTGTGTGTGTGTGTGTGTGTGTGTGTGTGTGTGTGTGTGTGTGTGTGTGTGTGCGCGCGTGTGTGTGTGTGTGTGTGTGTGTGTGTGTGTGTGTGTGTGTGTTGGTGCTCTCGTGTCCTTCTCGGTGTGTGTGTGGTGTGTGTGTGTGTGTGTGTGTGTTGTGTGTGGTGTTGTGGGTCGTGCGTGCGTGTGTGTGTGTGTGTTGTGTGTGTGAATATGCATGAAATGGGAAGGATGGAAGCAGCCTCAGAGAATGTCCAAAGGGAAGAGAAGACCATAATATTCCAGATGTCAGGCGACGCCAAACGTTTGTCGGCACGCCAGATGGGGAGTGCTCCCTGTTACCCGGAAACCAACTGCCAAGCGGTTTGGCAGTTGGTGGGGGGGGGGACGCAGGGGTGATGGAAGGGACGTGGTCTCCCAAACGAGAGGTACTTGGTTCGATTCCTGATGCTCTAAGTTAAAAGGTAAGATGTGAATAGCATGTTTGCTAATACTCTGCGCCGGAGTGCTACGTTGGCGGCGGCGGCTGAGTGAATCAGTTAGACGGGTCTGAGGTCGTCTGGAGAGCTCATTGTGTAGCCGGTGAATAATGAGGGACTTCCATTAAGGCGGACGCTATTTAACAAGGCAGCCATCACACAGAGCAGCACATGGTCGGTGACAGCCGTCAGCCACACATTGAGGAAGGAGAGTATCAGAGAGGTCCCAGAGAACGGGTTAGTGGAGAGAGAGTGAGACATAGTGCTTTATATAGTTAACTCTACCTGGGAACATTTATAGCTGGGAGGCAGGAGAGGAACTTTGACCACAGGGGTTACTACACACACACGCACACACTGTTATTATTGTATTATCCCGTCAGAAATGAAGGATTATGGGTCTGAAAAAACTACAATAATGCAGCATTTTATAATGCATTCTGTCAATTTCCTATTTTATGAAACTTCACACTCTCCATAGAAGTTACCGTGGCACTGTGCGCGACGGCAGCCTTTCCGGTTGCTCCGTAGTACTGTGTTGTTTTTAACTTTCTTTTCTTAATGTTTGCAGTAGGCTGTTTTAATACATATCCATGAATATGACGCACTTTAAAGAGATGCCACGCACCAGTTCTCTTGTTTATTCGAGAGAAGAGTTGTTGGCTCTGAAAACAAGCACACAAGCCGGCGTACGGCACCGCGTACCGGCAGCGCTGAGGAGGAGACATCGGGGCTGTAAGGCTGGCGCTAAGCTTAAGGCTGTCAGCCTCCGCCCATACTATGTACCGAGGGAGTTCAGTCACGTGATCGCTGTGTGTGTTTACATTCCTCCGAGAGCCGATGCAGCCACTGCCTGTGACAAGACTCACACTGTCACAGCAAGGCTTCAGACTCCACACCCAGAGGCTTTCCTCTTAATTTCCGGTGATTTTAACCATGCCACCCTGGATTCTACTCTGGCTGCTTTTTACCAGTTTGTGAACTGCCCCACTAGAAACAACAGGACAATTGACCTCCTGTATGCAAATCAATGTAAGGGATGCATACAGGGTCACCCCCCTCCCCCCACTTGAGAAGTCGGACCACAACCTGGTCTACCTGAGCCACAATACACCCCCCTAGTGCAGAGGCAGTCAGTCACAACACGCTCCTTTAGGAGATGGTCCCCTGAAGCGGAGGATGCCCTCAGAGACTGCTTCCAAACCACAGACCGGAGTGTACTACAGAGCCCGCACGGTGAGGACATAGAGGGGCTGACACACTGCCTGACAGACTATCTAAACTCCTGCACAGATGTGGTCGCCCCTACTCAGACTGTTGGCTGCTATCCAAACAACAAGCTTTGGGTGACGTGTGACGTCAAAACTGTCCTTCATAAGAAGAAGGCAGCCTTCAGGAGCAGGGACAAGGAGGCGATTAGGACAGCACAGCGTGAGCTGAAACAGTGCTTGAAGGAGGCAAAGGAGAGCTACAGGAGAAAGGTGGAGCGCAAACTGATGGAGAACAATATGAGGGAGGTCTGGGATGGTGTGAAAATCATCACAGGCCACAAAGCTAAAAACAGTACAGAGGGGGGGACTGTGGAGAGGGCAAACCAGCTTAACATCTTTTTCAATAGGTTTGACCAACCACCCCCCCTCCCACCCAGCCAAGGCACCGACATAATGGCACCCTCACTTTCACCACCGTTATGTGATCCCCCCTTCCCCTCACCACTGGACACCTCTCCACCCCCCTCTTACCGATCTCTCCTCAAACACCCCAGTGGACCCTCCTCCCTGCATTATTACTGCTGACCAGGTCAGAGGAGAACTGAGGAAGCTTCGCCCAAAGAAAGCAGCAGGCCCAGATAACGTGTGCTCACGCCTATTGAAGACCTGCGCTGTTGAACTTGGGGAGCCACTTCAGCACGTCTTCAACCTCAGCCTACAACTAGGCAGAGTGCTCAATCTCTCGAAGACATCTTGCATAGTTCCGGTTCCAAAGAAAACCCGACCTAGCGAGCTGAATGACTTCCGACCGGTGGCACTCACATCACATCTGATGAAGACCCTGGAGCGGCTCCTTCTCAGACACCTCAGGTCTAAGGTGCAGCACGCTCAGGACCCACTACAGTTTGCCTACCGGACAGGGGTTGGTGTGGAGGATGCCATCCTGTATCTCCTACACCGGGCCCATTCACATCTGGAAAAGTGGGCGGGCACAGTCAGGATTCTTTTCCTAGACTTCTCTAGTGCCTTCAACACAATCCAGCCCCTCATACTACAAAACAAACTGTCAGCTATGCAAGTGGACCACCACCTGATTGGATCACTTGGATCACCGACTACCTCACAGAACACCGTTTGTTCGACACCACATCGGACATCTTAATCAGCAGCACTGGGGCGCCTCAGGGGACTGTGCTGGCTCCTCTTCTCTTGGCCTTCTCAGACTTAGCTCAGCCATAACTCTGAATCGTGCCACATTCAGAAGTATACTGATGACACAGCCATCATGGGGTGTATAAGGGGGGCCAAGAGGAGGAAAACCGGACTCTAGTGAGAGACTTTGCCACCTGGAGCCATGCAAACAGCCTGCAGCTCAACACATCAAAAACCAAAGAGCTGGTAATAGACTTTGGGAAGTCAAGGCCACACCCCCCAAGCAGTGGACATTGATGGGGTAGAGGTGGAAACCGTGGGCAGCTACAAGTACCAGGGAGTGTGGCTTGACAAAAATCTGGACTGGGAAATCAATACCGACCACCTCTACAAGAAAGGCCAAAGCAGACTGTATTTTCTAAGGAGGCTGCGATCTTTTAATATCCGTAGTAAACCTCTGTCAATGTCCTATCAGTCGGTGGTCGCCAGCATCCTTTTTTACGCTGTGGTGTGTTGGGGAGGCAGCACAACCAAGAGGGACTCCTCCAGGCCTGACAAGCTCATCAGGCGGGCCGGCTCTGTGGTCGGCTTCACGCTGATTGTCTGGTGACAGTGGCAGGGACCAGCCACCCTCTGCACACTGTCACCAGCAACCAAAGAAGCTCCTTCAGTGACAGGCTGCTCCTCCCCAGATGCCGCACCAACAGACTAATAAACTCCTTTGTCCATCGTGCCATCACACTCCACAACTCCGCACTTGGAGTGAGGGGGGCAGCAGGAGGAGTACAGTGGATGAAGGGAAATAGAAATAGGATAGACTGATCGAGCGTGCATAATCTATTTATTTATTTATTTATTGCTACACACTCCATTTATTAAACAAGAACCAGATAAGATATAATAATTGCTGCTAGCATCTGCTGCTGCTGCTTCTCTTTAAAATGTATATACCATGTCTTGATGCATTTTAGCTTGTGTTTTTCTTGCTTGTTTATGTGTCTTGTCTGTACTACCGCTGCTGGAATTTTGAATTTCCCTGAAGGAGCATTCCCAAGGGATCAATAAAGTGTCTATCTTATCTTATCTATCTCAAAAAAGTACTACTGGGATATTAAAACTCTGTTCTCTGTAATTTTTGAAGTCTATACAATATACTACAGTGATATGAACCGTAGCTTACCTGGACTCTGAATAGCCTCCCCCCCTACCCCCCCCCCCCCCCTCGTATGCACTAATTGTATGTTGTACATCCTGGCACTTAATGTACACATTTATTGTACATGGTATATACTTACACTTAAAAATAGCACTTAGTATCGTGTAGCGTCTTATCCTAGCTATCTCTGTTGTATACGGGGAATGGGTTTACCTACAGTATTACAATAGTAGTTATATGAACTATCTACAGTAGTGGTTCTATGAACATCCTTACTGTACCGGCAGCAATATGTTGTTTATCTTTCTTGCTCGAAGTCGCTTCTATTTGCTTTGCTTTAGCGTCTGCTTAAGGTCCTAAATGTAAATGTAAATGAACCCTGCTATGGAACAGTCTGTCTCTTCCAGGGTCAGATACTTCCTGCTGTACAGTCAGTCTTTGCACCCCGGAGATACCAGACTGAACCCCATAACGGGTGGAGGGGAGCCAGGACAAGGGGAAATCACAAGGAGATAAGCATTCATCTCCCTCCAGAGGAAAATCGACACATTGAATCTAAATGTTAATTCTGTTCTGTGGGGATGCAGAGGTTCCCAGCACCCACACCAGTCTGCCCCCATAACCAGGGACTATGATGCCGGCTGGGGCTTCAGTTGCTGGGTTTCACTTTTTGATGGTGCGGGGGGGGGGGGGGGGGGGCACACGGACACACAGCCACAGGTCACACACAGCGGACACAAAGTTACTAGTCTCAACTTAATTTAGCATTTTCTTTAAGTTCTCAACCGCTGATTTTCTTTACAGTAGTATTTAGGTTTGAATATTTCTTTCTCTAGGTTTTTTATCCCTACAAAAATGACCAAGGTCCGGACCTCAGTGACCTCATAGCTGGCTACGGGCATGGCCCCAGAACAGACCTACTGGAGGTCCACAGGACCCTAACCACGTCGTGGTCTGTCCTTCTCACCGGATCAAGGGAGACTCCAGGATGTAATGGAACCAGCAACAGATCAGGAAGCACATGAAAACATTATAATGATAAAAACAGAAGCGACGGAGGAGCCAGCAATGAGCAGATGATGAATAAACAAACAACAGGTCGTGAATAAAGCAGACAGAAGTCATGAATAAACCAGGGAGGGATCAGCGGAGAAGCAAACAGCTACAAACCAGAATCAATCCAACAACCAACCGGGTCAAGGAAAATGAAGTCCTTCAAAAGAAACTGTTGAAGTGCCTTTGAGCAAAAGCAGAGTAATGGCTATTTTATAGAACACCGGCATTGGACATTACAGTGGGGAGAGTATGAATAAATCACAGGCCTACTGGCAGTCGTGAGAATGTGTGTGTGTGTGTTTGTTTATGTGTGTACGTGTGTGCATATGTGCATACGCATATGAATGTGTTTCTGTGTGTTTTATATTTGAATGTGTGTATATGTATATGTGTATGTGTGTGCGTGTGTGTGTGTGCTTCTGTGTGTGTCTATGCATGTATGTGCGTGTATGCATGTACAGTATGTGCTATGTGTCGTAATTCACTCATTGTCAGGATTTCCACCCGTAGACGGCGTTACCGTAGCTCCTCTGCTCGGGGCAGTAACCCGTCTAATCTGTGCCATCCACCTACCCTTGCTGACACTGACCTTGAGGTGATGGGAGGACTCTGGAACTGCCAATCAGTGGTCAAGAAGGCAGACTCGATTTTGCGTATGCGTCCCTCATGACCCTTCACTTCCTGGCCCTGACAGAGACTTGGATCACTCCAGAGAACTCTGCTACTCCTGCTGCCCTCTCCACCTCTCCACTCATTCTCACACACCCCTAGACCATCCGGGCGAGGAGGAGGGACGGGACTCCTCATCTCGCCCATGTGGTCCTACCAGGTCCTTCCACTAGAACACTTGGCCAGATCTGCGTTTGAACTCCACGCTGTCACTGTCACCATTCCTATCAAGCTCTCCATTGTGGTAATCTACCGTCCTCCAGGTCCCCTCCGTGACTTCTATGACGAGATGGATGCCCTCCTCAGCTGCTTTCCTGAGGATGGCACACCACTTGTTATCCTCGGCTCCTTCAACATCCTGCCAGAGAAGTTGCACTCACCTGAACTAACCAACATTATCACCACCTTTGACTTAACACTATCCCCTTCTCCTCCCACAGACAGGGCCGGGAACCAGCTTGACCTAATATTCACTAGGTCCTGCTTCATCCCCGTGTCTGACCATCACTTTGTTGATTTTTCTCTCCCCTTGAAATCCTCTCCCCCCCCCCCTCCTCTCTAGTCCCCGCATTGTCACCACTCGCCGTAACCTCAAATCCCTCTCTCCCTCTGTCTTTGCCTCTACTGTTCTGTCTTCACTACCTTCTATCGAACGATTCTCTAAACTAAATACAGATGAATCTTCAGACACTCTGCTATCCTCCCTCTCCTCCTCCTTGGATTCCCTCTGTCCCTTCCAAGCCAGACCAGCGCGATCCTCACTTCCCCCCTCCTTGCCTGTCCGATCCTCTGCAGACTTGTAGAACAAAATTGCGGGCAGCTGAGAGGAAATGGAAGAGATCAGACTGTCCTAATGATCTATCCGGCTACCTTTTCCTTCTTTCTGATTTCACCTCTAGTGTGTCACCAACCAAATCTGCCTTCTACCGGGCCAAAATCAACTCCTCCGCCTCAAACCCCAGGAAACTGTTCTCCCTGTTCTCGACCCTCCTCAACCCTCCCTCACCCCAAACTCCTTCTTGCCTCACTGCTGATGACTTTGTTACCTACTTTACCCAGAAAGTGAAGGACATTAGCTCCTCTTTTATCCCTGCCTCCATCCTCCCTCCTCCAATCCCCTCCTCTGTCTTTACCCAATTTAGCCCTCTCACCTCTAACGAGGTCAACAGAATAATAGCATCTAACCATGCCACCACCTGCCCCCTTGATGCTATCCCCTCCTCTCACTTCCAGGATGTCTTAAGCGACATCCTGCCATTTCTGCCAGAGCCTCTTCCCTCTCATCAGTTCTCATTCTCCTTGACCTGTCCACAGCATTTGACACGATGAACCACAAGATCCTCCTTGCCACTCTTGCTGAACTTGGCATCACTGAATCTGCTCTTTCCTGGTTCACATCCTACCTGATGAACTGCACCTATCAAGTGACATGGAATGGCTCCTTGTCCAAACCTTGCACGCTTGAAACTGGTCTCCCTCAAGGCTCTGTACTGGGGCCTCTTCTGTTCTCCCTCTATACCAGATCTCTGAGCTCTGTAATTGCATCACACGGCTTTTCCTATCACTGCTATGCTGACGACACTCAGCTATTTCTCTCTTTCCCATCGTCTGATAAAGCCCTGATTGCAACACGCATATCGGAATGTCTGGCGGACGTCAGCACCTGAACAACTGCCCATCACCTGAGGCTTAACCTCAACAAAACCAAGCTCCTCCTAATCCCAGGGAAAGATTGCCCACACATGGACTTACTGGTCACCGTTGAGAACATCACTGTATCTCCTTCTCCAACTGCCAGAAACCTAGGTGTGGTATTGGACAATCAGCTATGCTGCACCTCAATCATCACTGCGGTGATGTTTGAGGTCCTGCAGATTTGCACTTTACAACATCCGCAGAATCCGGCCCTTCCACACATTCGAAGCAGCTCAGCTTCTAGTCCAATCACTGGTCATCTCCCGCCTCGACTACTGCAACTAACTCCTGGCTGGACTTCCTGCCTCTCTGATTAAGCCTTTAAAGCGCATCCAGAATGCGGCAGCGCGCCTCGTGTTCAACCTACCTAAGTTCTCCCATGTGACCCCTCTCTTCCGGGACCTCCACTGGCTCCCTGTAATAGCTCGCATCAAATTTAAGACAATGGTACTGGCATACAAGGCAGTCGATGGAACTGCCCCTGCCTACCTCCAAGCATTGCTAAAGCCACACACCCCAGCTCGATCCCTCCGCTCAACTACCTCAGCTGGACGTCTGGTACCGCCATCGCTAAGAGCTAGCAAAGGTCGTTCAGCAAAGTCACAACTTTTCTCGGTTTTGGGACCTCAGTGGTGGAACGAGCTCCCTGCCGTTCTCAGGACCGCAGAGTCGCTCACTATCTTCCGAAAAAGACCCAAGACTCACCTGTTCAGAGTCCACCTCGACTCTGCATAGCCACCCCCCCCCTTCTGGCCACCATTGTACACTGTATTGTATTGTGTTGTATTGTATTGTATTATAGTACTTAACTGTGTAGCGACTGCAGTAGCTGCTATCATTGCTGTAACACAGGGAATTGGTTAGCCTAGCGATTGTTGTACTTGCACTTGGTTCTATGAACATCCTTTCTGTACCGACAGCGATATATTGTTGCACTTCTTATGACAAATGTACTTATTGTAAGTCGCTTTGGATAAAAGCGTCTGCTAAATGCCCTAAATGTAAATGTAATGTACATATGTATGTGTATATTTGTATATGTATGTGTGTGTGTTTGTGTATATGTGAATGTGTGTATATGTGTGTGTGTGTGTGTGTGTGTGCTTCTGTGTGTGTTAATGCATGCATTTGTGTGTGTGTTTCTGTGCATGTGTCCATGCATGCTGATCACGCAATGTGGATTAATTAGTAAGCGTGAGCCCTGATTGGAGGACTCAGATCCGTGTTTCACATCTAATCCGTCCCAACCAATTCGAGGCATGAATCTCTTGGATTAGCCTTGGTAGTAGGCCTCGCATTAGCATGCACAAACCTTTAACATCTGTGCTTAACAGTGGTGTGGCTGTGGTCTGTGCTAATGATGCCAGTGCTGCTAACAACGCGAGGATGGGTGACCGGCAGAGCAGGAATTAATGAGGCATCAAGATTCAAGTATTTATTTGTCACATGCTTAATTTGAGAAACAAAAAGCAGTGAAAGAGGGGATTGCGACTGCAACGCCCAGCTGTGCAAAGTTTAATAATAATTGAAAAGTAAGAAGATTGGATTAAATAAATTAAATTAAAAAAAAGTTTATGAAGAGGGGGGAATTATGCATTCATTGTCCGTATGGCTTGGGGGGGAAAACTTCTTTTCAGTCTTTCTGCTCTGGCCTTTTGAGAACGAAGCCTTTTTCCAGAGGGCAACCATTGAAACATTATATGGCCAGGGTGATGACAGTCCTCTAAAATTGTATTTGCCCTTGACAGGCAACGCCTAGTGTAGATATCCTCAAGTCCAGGGAGTGCAGTGTTGGTGATTTTCTTTGCATACCTGATGACTCTATGCCAGGTCTTCTTATCCTAAGAGTTGCTATTTCCGTACCAGGTTGTGATATTTCCAGAAATAACAGACTCCATTGTTGCAGAGTACAATGATTTCTGCAGCTCTCTGGATATTCTGAATTTGTTCCGCTTTCTAAGATGGTACAGACGCTGTCTTGCTTTTTTCACCAGGTTGGAGATGTGTGATGTCTATGAAAGGTCCTTAGAGATGACTACTCCCAGATATTTAAAGTGACTCACTGTCTCCACCAGGGCACCATGGATGTTCAATGGTGTGTGATGTAGCCTCTGCTTGTCCCTTCTGAAGTCAACCACCAATTCCTTTGTTTTGGCAATGTTTAGTTCAAGACTGTTGTCATTGCACCATGATGTCAGCATCTTAATTTCATAGGCTGTAACATCGTTGTTGGAGATGAGTCAAATCACAACTGAATCATTTGCAAATTTGACAATAGAGTTAGAGTTGTAATTTGCTGTAAAATCATGGCTGTATAGGGAATAAAGCAGGGGGCTTAGAACACATCCTTGGGGGGCACCAATGTTGAGAGTGACAGTATTTGACATGTAGCTCCCGATCTTCACCGCCTGAGGCCTGTCCGTCAAAAAGCTGAGAACCCAGGAGCAAAGAGATGTATTAAGACCTAGATGTTTGAGTTTGGTGACTAAAGTATTTGGCACAATGGTGTTAAAGGCCGAGCTATGGTCGATGAACAGCAGGCGTGCGTGACTCCCCTTCCCTTCGTCCAGGTGGGAGAGAGTGGTGTGGAGGACATGGGATATGGCATCATCAGTACTGCTATTGGGTCGATAGGCAAACTGAAGGGGGTCTAATGAGCCAGGTGTTGATGAACATATAAAATCTTTTACCAATCTCTCAAAACATTTCATCACCACTGACGTCAAGGCTATAGGGCGGTAATCATTTAAGCTGGCTCGGTTGGTCTTCTTGGGCACAGGAATAATGGTGGATATTTTTAGGCACCTAGGAACTACAGAGTGGGCTAGAGACAGATTGAAGATTGTAGTTGACACTGGTGCAACCTGGTCAGCACAGATTTTAACAACCGCCCAGGAATGCCGTCTGGGCCAGCGAATTTTCTACCGGTTCACTCGTCTAAGTGCTCTTCTCACGTCATGCTCAGAGACGGAGATTGACTGGTCTTCGGGCAGATCGCATGTAGCACCGTTGTTAAAGCAGGGCTAACTGAAAATATTCGTCACTGACCTCAAAGCGTGCGTACAATGAGTTCAAATCATTTACCAGTGAAGGGTCCACAGCATCCGAGGTGGCCGATCGTCCTCTAGTCATCATCTTCAGTCCCTGCCTGTCTTTGCGGCTTTCACTGCTTTATGCAGTTGGTAGGAGGCCGGTTTGTAGGATGTCATATCACCAGATGTCAGGCCATTGTTATATGAAGATGTTGGTGCGTTCAAAGCCTCACGGATAGATCTATCAATCCAAGGGTTCTGATTTGGATACACCTTCAAAATTACCGTGGGGATAATTTCATCAGTCAGCTGCAAAATGAAACTTATCACCACATCGGTGAACTCATTGATGTTGTCAGAGCTCATCCTGAACATGTCCCAGTCAGCATCAGACAACGCGTCTTGCAGCATGCCCTCTGATTGGTCAGTCCACCGTCTCACTTCTCTCACTGCCGGAGCTTCCTGCTTTAGACGTTGTTCATACTTTGGGAGAAGAAGGATGGCAGCGTGGTCAGACTTTCCAAACGCCGGATGGTATCGAGCATGTATTCAGTTTAGGAACGTCAAACAGAGCTGTGATCCGATTGGACACACTCCAAGAGGTCAGTGTCAGCGAGGGGTACAGGTGGGAAAATAACTGTAGCTGGAGTGCCCCAGCGGTCCGCTAGCCCTGTAGCATCAGCGCTAGGTTGGCCTCAGCGCTACTAGGTTGGCCTCAGTGCTAGGTGGGGCTTCAGTGCTAGGTTAGCGTCAACTTTTTGACATGCCTTCAGCGCACGGATCCATAATGCATTGCGCGTCCGTCCCCATTCAAAGTCAATGGGGATCAGTCAACGGAGGCAGTGGGCACGAGGCGTTAGTGTCAGTGCTAGGTTAGCATCAGAGCTAGGCAGGGTTTCAGTGCTAGGTTAGTGTCAGTGCTAGGTTAGCGTCAGCGCTAGGCTAGGCTTTAACACTCCACTCCATATGGATGCCGCCGGCCGCTGCTGCTCACGGTAACACATCGTCACGGTTACACATCGTCACGGTAACACGTCACAGCCTGAAGTTCCCCCTGCTTCAACCGTGTTCCGATTCCCCGCCCGGCGGCCGCGGCGTGGACTGGCGTCAACCGGTCCCCGCAGACGTCCCACCCAGCGGTAACCATAGCAACCGCCGCCGGCAACCGGAGGCCGAAATAACAGGGGGGACTAAGTACAGGTTTGTTTATCAGCCCAGCGGGCCGCAGCTGAGTGAGTAACCCCCTCTCATCACCCTGGGGGTGTGGGGGGGGGGACACTCTGACCACAAAGAGCTGCTCGTTGGGACCAATGAAAGCATGAGGAATACTGGGGGGGAGGGGCTGGAGGACGGAGAGCTGAGAGGCTGTTGAAGGACATCACACGGTGCAGATGAGAAAAGATACAACGCTACGTTACTGAATCAGGGTTGGATCGTAGTCTAAAGCCGCTGTTTATGGGCCCTTGAAGGACTGGTCCGAACGCGGCCGGCGTTTGTCTGCTGAAGGCCACAGACAATCAGATCTTCTCTCTCACGTAGAGCCAGCAGCACTATGTGGTGGAGTCTCGGTGTGTGGAATAGATAAAGAGGCAGACTGAATGGCGCTTCGTGATCGCGCTCTGTAGAAAAAATGAGTCTTGATTCCCGCCGTAATTGTCCTGAAACAGAAAAACTGAACAGAGTTTTGAGGACTGAATGATTATAGCCCATTAACTGTCTTTCTAAAGGAAGCTCAGAAAGCTCTTAAAATGAACAAAATTGGAGAAAGAAGACAGTGAGCAGGTGGGGAATAAAACATCCTTCTCTTTAGTGTCAGGAGGTGCAGTCATCAGTGTGAACTACAGAACACTCGTCCAGTCCGGCCCGATTGATGTCCCGGCCGTTTTGTTGGCCCTGCACCCCTATTGGCTGCCGTCCCCCTCGGAGTGGCCTCTGATTGGTGGGTGTGTTGAGTTGTTAGTTACTTAACATGGATCACACTGGATACGATGATCAGTAATCCTGGTGCCCGATGCGTCATAAACAGAGTAGACAACGGGGATTCCTCTAGTCACGAGTCGATGAAAGGATAGTATCTCAAGTATGAACTGCTCTATCACTCATTTGCATCATTTCGTCCACAAGCACTAGTCTGTGTCTGTGTATGTATGCTTTTCCGTGGTGCCTTGCTCAAAGACCCAGCATTCACTTATTGCTAACTGGAGGCGTTGTGCTATTGCTGGCCGATGAAGAAGACTCCTCTGATTACATGAATGCAGCCGGATAGATTTCAAAGCGTGAATGATGTTCTCTGTGAGTGAAGGAGACTCATTAAACGAGGGTCGGCGGATGGTGGAGGGGGTGAACTCGTTTAGTCATGTGTCCGTTGGATTTCACGGCGCGAGATGACTGAGATGGCTGAGATGGCTGAGATGGCTGAGATGGCTGAGATGGCTAAGGGTCAGGAGTTGGAGAAGATGGCGTACAACAGTGGCAAACTACAGGACCCCTCCATTACATGCGCCGTGTCACTTCGGTTCATCAGTCTGCTGTACCTGTAGATGTGTGTGTTTATGCGTGTATGTGTGTATAAATGTGTATATGTGTATACTATTTGTATGTATGTATTTCTGTGTGTGTGTGTGTGTGTGTTTCTGCGTCTCTCTGTGGTTCATTAGTCTGCTGTACCTGTAGGATGTCTTCTTCTACCGGTCTAGCTCTCTCCCTTCAGTTTGCCCTCAGTTTCGTGCCCGTAGCCTGTGATCGGTCCATCCAGCTGGCCCTTCCGTCCTTCAACTCTTGTCAAGGCCACTCCGTCCAATCACAGGTGAGGCG
>OLKM01000258.1:297669-315169 GCA_900291075.1 Melanogrammus aeglefinus | reverse complement strand
CAGGAGCCCCGTGGAACACAGAGAGCCCCGTGGAACACAGGAACCCCGTGGAACCCAGCCTCTGGGAGGAGGGTGGAGGACACCTTCTCACACATGATGGCTCCCAGATTAAACCGGGCAGACCACCCTGCAGGAGACATCTGGATGGGATTGTGTGTGTGTGTGTGTGTGTGTGTGTGTGTGTGTGTGTGTGTGTGTGTGTGTGTGTGTGTGTGTGTGTGTGTGTGTGTGTGTGTGTGTGCGGTTGTGTTTCCTCTTCCATCCCACGTGGTTGTATCCACTGGTTCCTACCCAGTGGATCTAGCCCAGTAAGTGGTTCTAACCCAGTTAGTGATGGGACGTGACAGCACAGACCGTACCCCCTCTCTCCTCCCCCACACAAACACAAAACCAAACAGGAAGTGAAGATCTGCGTACGTGTGTCCACTGGTTACCGCGGTAACGGATAACCCCCACCGTCTCCATAGACGACGGCAGAGAAATGTTGAGCAACAGACCAGAAACACACTCCAGTAGGACCGCCCTGAACTAGTTCCACCGCCGGTGGTGGGGGGGGGGGGGGTGTGGTGTGGGGGGGGGTGTGGGGGGTGCCCTTGGCCCGAGGGCGGCCGGGCACCGAGGGGCCGGGTCCAAGCTCCTCCATCTGGACGTCAGGAGCAGAAACTTGTTGAACTGATTTCCCTGAATAAATACATATTTAATGTGCTGCTCCTGGTGGAGTGACAGGTGAGTGCTTTCCCCCCCCTGCCCCCCCCCCAACCCCCCACCCCCCACCCCCCGCTCCGACGCTCCCGACGCTCCGGGCGAGAGACCGCCGTGTAGATCCCACCGATAAGACCTCTGAGGGGGGGGGGGGGGTCGTTACGCGGGGGCGATCGGAGCGCCGGCCGGACACAGATTAATGTGGGGCCCGCAGGAGGGGGGGGGGGGGGGGGGGTCCGTAAGCCTTCACCGGATAACAGAGTGGCCCTTGGAGCGACTCTCCCACTAAGGGGCCCCCAACGCCAGCTAACCCAGTTAAGGTGCCATCACCGGTGAAGATGGCCAGAAGGCCACAGGGCTCTGCAAACCCCCCCCCCCTCAAGAGGCCAGGCCCAACAGCTCAGAGCGGAGCAGGTGGAGGTGGAGGAGGCGGAGGAGGAAGTGGAGGAGGAGGAGGAGGTGGTGAAGGAGGAAGAGGAGGTGGTGGAGGAGGTTGAGGTGGAGGAAGAGGTGGAGGAGGTGCAGGAAGAGGAGGTGGAGGAGTAGGTGGAGGAGAAGGAGGTGGAGGTGGAGGAGGAGGAGGTGGAGGAGGTGGAGGAGATGGAGGAGGAGGGGGAGGAGGAGGAGGAGGTGGTGGAGGAGGAGGTGGAGGTGGAGGATTAGGAGGAGGAGGTGGAGGTGGAGGAGTAGGTGGTGGAGGAGGAGGTGGAGGTGGAAGAGTAGGAGGAGGAGGAGGTGGAGGAGGTGGAGGAGTAGGTGAAGGAGGAGGAGGTGGAGGAGTAGGAGGAGGAGGAGGAGGAGGAGGAGGTGGAGGAGATGGAGGAGGAGGAGGAGGAGGTGGTGGAGGAGGAGGTGGAGGTGGAGGATTAGGAGGAGGAGGAGGAGGTGGAGGAGTAGGTGGAGGAGGAGGAGGTGGAGGTGGAGAGGAGTGAGGAGGAGGAGGAGGTGGAGGAGTAGGTGGAGGAGGAGGAGGTGGAGGTGGAGGTGGAGGAGGAGGAGGAGGAGGAGGAGGAGGAGGTGGTGGAGGAGGAGGTGGAGGAGGCGGGCGGAGGCTGGCCAGTCTCCAGTAGCAGAGGTTCCAGTCCCAGAAAGCGTTTAGAGAGCAGCTGGAGTTCAGCGCTCCAGATTGATCGGCTATCTGCTCTCATTAGGACCTCGGTTAAAGAGGAGTCCTTTCACTGGACACCAGCCAGGAGGTGCCTGGAGGTGCCTGGAGGTGCCTGGAGGTGCCTGGAGGTGCCTGGAGGTGCCTGGAGGGCCCGCAGGTCCCGTTCCAAGGCGGGGTCCTGTGCTGACTGCTGATCGTTCCTGCCCTTCGTCGATACAGGATACCAGGGAACATTCCCCCTCAAGGTTTTTTAATAAATGTTCTGTTTCTCTAATCAGTTTTCGGTTCAATACCCATCATTTACCTTAAAGAGTGTTTTAGCAATCTAACCAATGCACTGTGTAAACTACAAGTCGATTTGGATATGCGTGCGTGCGTATGTGCCTGTGCATGAGTGAGTGAGTGAGTGAGTGAGTGAGTGAGTGAGTGAGTGAGTGAGTGAGTGAGTGAGTGAGTGAGTGAGTGAGTGAGTGATTGAGTGAGTGATTGAGTGAGTGTGTCTGTGCATTTACGTAACCAGTTTTGAAAATGAATATTTAATATTACATTCACCATAATGTATTCAAAATACTTATTACAGCAATTATACACAAGTAATTAGACATTCACTCCATTTTTTACCCTGCATTAATATTAAATTGGCACTGCTGCAATTTGTACACAGGACCGCAGGGAAGTCATGAAATACAAAAAGGAATTACTTTGCAAGCATGAAATTAATTTGAGCTAGATTTATTTTCGTTTAAAAACATCATTTTATGAGAGAGAAAATTGCCTCTGTTCACTGTTGTTCGCGCATCGGAACAGGACGCGTCACGGATCGGAACAGAGAGACATGTTCTCAGACATATTTAACCGCTGTTGCTAAGCGTGCGTTAAATAGAACTGCGCGTTACATAACCGCGAGCTAACCTCGATTCCACCGCAGCACCTGAATAGAATGACCCATGCCATGTTGGTGTGCTAGCTCGCTAGAATAGCTCCGGGGCACAGCGAGGGCTGAAGTGCCCTGGAAAGGCTTTAGCGTGATCTCAGCCAGTGCTCTGCTGACAACCAAATCCATAACCTGAAAACTGGCAACGCTATGCTACCCAAATGCTATGCTATGCTACTCACTTTATAACATGAAAACTAGCAACGCTATGCTACCCAAATGCTACGCTATGCTACCCGTAGTCCCTTTATAAGGTGAACACTAGCGAAGCTATGCTATCCAAAGTCACTTAATAACCTGAGAACTAGGGGCCTGCCCGTAATTCCGACACCTCATTGTTCCAACGTCTCAATGGTCCGAAATATTTCCCGTTAGGTTGACGGTTCAATATGCCGAATAGGCCTACATATAAAGAGTTGTATATGCTCTCTCTCTCTCTCTCTTTTGTCACTTTGCGCTCCAATATTCATCGTGAACGTGATATGTAGGCCTAGGTTGTATTTTGGTGCTTAGTGTGAGAGAGCAAGAGAGAGGGAGAGCGAGAGAGAGAGACCGAGGTATAAAACTCTTTATCTGTAGGCCTATTCGACATATTGAACCGTCGGCCTAATGCGCCTCTTGTTTGACTTATCGGACAAACGGCCCATCGGAACAATGGGTTCCGTTTTCGTAGCATTGAACCGTCGGCATAGTGGCATGTCGATCTAATGGGAAATATTTCGAACCATTGAGACGTTGGAACAATGAGGCGTCAGAATTACGGCATGGCACCGAGAACTAGCGTGCTACCAAAAGTCACTTTATAACCTGAGACAACCCAGTCTCACGGAAATACCCGACACTGTCACGTCACGTCATTTCATCTATTCCTTCGTGATCTGGGACACGGAATTTCAAATTTTTCGAGCCAAAAGCACAAATTTCAAACTCATTCTAAAAAGAAGGGATGAAGCAGGGTCCTTTTTTCCCGTCTGGGTTTGCCAGAGCAGCGCACCTGCATTAAATATATCCGTGAATTGTCACAATTTCTCAGAATCAAAGGTGAAGGTAGAAACGGGTGACCAAAAGCTGTCATATTGTTAGAAATTTTTACTTTTTGGCACAGAAAATTGGAAATTACGTGCCAGATCACAAATTAATAGATCAAATGAAGTGACAGTGTCACGTATTTCCGTGAGACTGGGTTGCCTGAGAACAAGCTACGCTATACTACCCAAAGTCACTTTATAACCTGAGAACTAGCTACGCTATGCTACCCAAAGTCAATATATAACCTGAGAACTAGCTACATTATGCTACCCAAAGTCACTTTATAGCCTGAGAACTAGCTACGCTATGCTACCCACAGTCACTTTATAACCTGAAAACTAGCTACGCTATGCTACCCAGAGTCACTTTATAACATGAACACTAGCGATGCTATGCGACCCAAAGTCGCATACTTAATAACACAGCAGCGCTGCAACACTTTATAGCTAGTTGCAGCTGTGCTATGCTACATGAAATGACTTCATTACCTGAACTCTGAAAGTGACATCATAGCCTAAAAGCTAGCAGCAGTAGCAGCAGCACTTTACTAAGCAAAGTTACTTCAGCATCTGATGGTTCGTATGCACAAATGTTCTTTTGAAAGTTTAAACAGCATCTTCAATGGTTTCAGGAACTCTTCTGTCTTGAATGTCTAGAACTGACTAGAACTGATACTGATGGGTAGATTTTGAATATGCATAGGCCTAACTGTATCTATAAATATAAATAAATAATTCATATCGGCTCATAGAAGAAATGTTAAATTGAACTGACATGGACGCATAGAACCCATGTGGACAAAGAGCTCATATTGATAACTAATTTATATCCGTATGACTGCCATTGATTTTCATTACTGCTACTGCTGTTCATAACTGCCATTGATATAAATAACTGCCATTGATATCACAGCTCTGACATCGTTAAAGAGGTGGGAGGCAGAGATGTTCAAAGACCGGAGTGTAATGAATTAATTATCGAGATATCGCAACAAATGTACGGCTCCGCGTAGGTTTTGTCTGCTTATTAATTTAGTCCTGAATCGGTTTCGTTCTGAAAGGAACGGAGGAGACAGAAACTAAATCCACTGATTAGCAAACTTACAATCTTGGTTCAAAGGGAATGTCTTCATCTGCAAAATGCCGCGGTTGGATTACGTCTGAACAGATTCTAACCTCAGATGGAGGATCCGACGCCCCTTTCTGCAGAGCTACAGGGGTCCCCAACTGGTTCAGGATCATTTGGCCCCGAATAAACCAGATATTCTGCGAAGTAAAACAAGCAATAGTTCGGAATTACCATATCAAAAAACGGAGACGATCAGCATTTCTCAGTCAATGCTTCAATAGTCTCAATACTTACATAATAATAACATCGTCTTATGAAATACAATATTAGACTAGGCAATCATTTATTTGAATTATTATTTTTTAGCAAACTGTGGCCTTGACCCGCTTGAAAACCTCTGCCATGTAATACATTCTCTACTCCTTTGTGCTTTTGGGAAAGGCACTTAAACCTGGTGTGAGACCTTCTCACACCAGGTAGATCTTCACTAACTGTGGAGGTCTAATATGGACCTGGATCCCTGCTGGCTACAGGCCCACAGTTAGATCTCCGTTAACTGAAGGTCTAATATGCACCTGGATCCCTCCCTCAGTTAGGTCCATAGTTACAGCTTTAGTTGCCAGCAGTTCCCCCAAAACTGACAAATCAATCACAAACCAACAACCTAATCACATACATTAATTATGATGTCTTACTAAATGTTACAACCTCGTTATCCAATTACATCGACGTAAGTGTTCCCGGCAACTCCTTGTCAAGGTGCCTTTGAGCAAGACGATGCAGCACAGTGGGGGTCCCGGGGGAATCCGTCACAGCCTATATTCTATGTGAAGCAGGCCACGGCTAAAAGAAGAGCAATAGGGGCCGAGGAGAGCCCTCTCTTCTGACAAGGGAACAGGTTCAGACCCATCCAATAAAACAGGACGGAGTGCTGGAGTCCACGGTCCTGGTCTGTCGCCACGTCGGGACCTCCCAGGACCATCCCTCTGGGCCCCTCAGACCCCTCCAACGGCTCCCAGAGACACTGACAGACGTCAGCGTTAGGGCGTTCATCGTGTGTCGCCCCCGCTCAGAGAAACAGAGCTTGCTCTTTCACTCAAAGTGAAAGTGAAACCGCTCCACTCAAACTCCCCCCCCGAGAAGTGAGAGAACCGCCGCATCAGACCAGCCCACTCTGTCGGGGTCCATCTCTGGCAGGATGGTCGATGAACCGACCATCGAACTGACAATTTAACTGAGCGATGAACCGACAGATGAGCCGAGCAGAATGGAGCGACGGACCGAAAGATTAACCGATAGATGAACCAATAGATGCACTTAGCATTGAACCGATAGATGAAACGACCGATGAACCGAACAATGAACGTAGCAACGAACCCAGCGACGAACTGTGCGACAAATGGTGGTTGAACCGGGGATGAGCTGTGGGTAGGACGGCTAGCTGCTGAAGGGGGCCGCTGATCTACGTTTCCCTCGAGGGGCTCCTGCCAGCTCCGGAGCCCTGATTGGGTCCCTTGCAGTAAGATGGACCTCCCTTCCTCCGGGCGCCGACAGTGAAGCAAGGTCCGGGAACACTTCGACAACCCCATAAACATCGCCCTGCTCTCAGGGGAAATAAATCAAGACAAGGACAAAGTCAGTCAGATCGCCAGCAAGCTTTAGTCAATACTGGATGAATTAACTACAACATCACGGTGCCCACTCCATAGCAACTCACACGCCTAGATACTCAGGCCTCTGGATAACTGTCCATAATGTCTACAACTTTTCCTATTGTCTACTACTGTTACTTTGTTCAGCTAGTGTTCTCATACATATTTTGTCTTTTCTACTCTCGTTGAAAAAAGTGCTGTGATCCGGTTCTTATCCCTCGTTCTTCCCGTTGATCGTTCAGGACATCCACCTCCTACGCGGGTGGAGACACAGGAACATCTGCTCCTCCAGGCTCACATGACGGAGATTGACAGCTCATTGTTTACCCCGATACCAATTTAATTAGCCATCCCGTATCGGTCCGCCTGTCACAGAACCGGAGGGAGTGTTGGGTTCCTCAGCTGACTGCCATATCACAGGAGGTGGTTTCAACAGAGGGGAACTCAATCACCTGGAGAGGTTATTGACTCCAGAGAACCACAGCATTGTGGCGGCTGGCTGTCGATGCCGGGCTGAGGCATACAGCTTTCAATTCTAATCGAGTTCTCCTTTTTCTCTGTGCGTTTAATTAAAGGCGGTGCAATGGACCGCTGCCAGTCCCACTCTGGCGAGAGTGTGGAGGTATTTGCGGCGGCTGGGTCGCAACAGAGCGCTCCATCATAGCGCCGCACACCCCGGCCTTGGATGGCAACCGTGTGTTAAATCCATCTCAATCAGGTCAAACACAAAGCCAGGAGAGGCAGCGCCAGAGTGAGGAACAGCAGTCAGCATTTGCCTCATTAAAGCCTCTGCTTAATTCTCCGCCAGCGCTGCTGCTTTCGAACAGAGGAACTGTCGAGTGAGCCGTCCAATCAGAAGCCCCCGGTCTTGAGAGGGAAATGTTTCTCTTCTAAACAACTCTCCTGTAAAGGTGATTTCCAATGCAGGCAGCGGCGTTTGCCTGGACTTGATTATATTTGAATCCACTCCGGTCTCATCCTGTTTCATTAACATCCTTCTCTGAGCTGAAGTTTTAAAAGGCTTCTCCTCAATGGAGCTGCTTCCATCTCTGTCACAGACTGTACATGCAAATGAGATGGGTGCAATTACCGCAACAAAAAAAGTTAAAATGATTCTTTGACACCATTATCGTCATGTCATGGATAAGATGTAAATCTGGGATTTTAATCGTCTGGGAACTGGAAAGAAGTGTAGATGCTAAAATATCACCATCTCAGTACTGGTTTATTTTATAAAACACAAACTGGAAGGGCCAAAACCATCTCACAGTTTGAAAAGCCGAAATTTTCATAAGAAAAAGATATTCGAGCCGTTAACCACGTTGACATTAACTTCCACTTCCTGAACTCCATAGAAAACGTCAAGACGGAAGAAACAACTCAAGGTCAAAGGTAAAATTTACGTCCCAGTAGACAACCCGATCGATAAAGGCAGACTATTGGCAGCAGTAAACGGGTCGAATCGATCCAATCACGGATGAGCTGAAGAGATTTGACAGGAAGTCCCTGGGGACGCTCCACTGTTGCGTCACAAGAACGGCGCCCTCTGTTGGTGGACTGATCAGGGGTCAGATCACCTGCTCCGTATGGGCGGTCTGAAGGGATCATTGATGAAACAAGTGTTTTTTTTTTTAAATTTCAGTGATCCTGCAAATATACATTTAGATTTAGGGCGTTTTGCAACTTCTTTTTCCAAAATAAGTACACTTGTCAGAAAATAAACGATAAATTGCTGTCGGTACTTGAGGATGTTCATAAAACCAAGTGCCAAGCACTAACAATCACTAGGTTAACCCATTCCCCGTATACAACAGAGATAGCGAGGATAAGACACAACACGCAACATACCCACCTCAATGATGATAAATAAAATCTCAGTCATGAGAACGTTTTCTGATCCTCTCGTTTGAGGTCACAAGGTGCAACACAGTGTTTATGATCCATCTCAACGTCGACTTACTCCCTACGCTTCAAGGTTCCCTGCCTCAGAAAGTGAGAGAGAAGGAAAGAGGCCGTTGTATGTCATCCATAAATATTCAGCGCTTCCGCAGAGTAGGAGCGAGACTGCGGGCCATGGCAGTCCCCGTCCACCAGAACTCTCCAGCATCCATATTTCATGGCAGAAGACACACACGGCTGCCTTAGCGGCCAGGTGGAGGTGCAACGCACGGAGCTCTCTGTGTCCCGGGCACGAGGCCATGGGATGTTATCTTCTGAACCTCAGTGAGGAACGGACTTGCTTGACCTTCGGAGCGTATTCTGTTCGATCACAATGGCAGCACCCCAATGGGAGGAGGAGTAAGACTACCTCTTGAGCAGGACTACATCCTGAGAAGACTCATCCTAACACCTCTGGACCTGCAGGCCGGCATGGTGGCCGTCTGTGTGAAGGGGTGAATTGGAGGCAGTGATGGGGCAGGGCTTGGAGTGCCCCCAGGTCTATGAAGGGGTGAATTGGAGGCAGTGATGGGACAGGGCTTGGAGTGCCCCCAGGTCTATGAAGGGGTGAATTGGAGGCAGTGATGGGACAGGGCTTGGAGTGCCCCCAGGTCTATGAAGGGGTGAATTGGAGGCAGTGATGGGACAGGGCTTGGAGTGCCCCCAGGTCTATGAAGGGGTGAATTGGAGGCAGTGATGGGGCAGGGCTTTGTTGCCCCAGGTCTATGAAGGGGTGAATGTGAGGCAGTGATGTGGCAGGGCTTTGATGTCCCAGGTCTATGAAGGGGTGAATGTGAGGCAGTGATGGGGCAGGGCTTTGAGAGGCCCCAGGTATATGAAGGGGTGAATGTGAGGCAGTGATGGGGCAGGGCTTTGAGAGGCCCCAGGTATATGAAGGGGTGAATGTGAGGCAGTGATGGGGCAGGGCTTTGAGAGGCCCCAGCTCTATGAAGCCAGTCCATCTAGCCAGCGTCCCTCACATGGTTTTACGGGAGCGTGGTTCCAATTTGGCAGGCAAAAATATCTCAACCAATCCTAACACCGTTCTGCGTTGATCGGTTCAGCCTGCTGTCTGCCTGTCTGTCTTACCATCAAACCATCCATCAACTCAAACCTCCATTTATCTTCCCTCCATCCGTCCCTCGAGGTAAGCCCCAGGCGGCTCCGGTCCGCCTGCCGTGGTGACAGGAGAATCAAGGGCCAGATGCTGATGGAAACATCAGCTGAGTCCTCAGGCGACCAGGGGACGTCTGGGGGTCCAGATGCTGAATGAAACATCAGCTCAGTCCTGAGGCCGCAAGGGGAATGTCTGGTTCTCCGCTGAGCCAGGAGACCAGCTCCAACATCTGCTACAGGGACCCAAGACCAGTCAGTTAGCTCATCCCACATCCACAGAGGCACAGACGGAAAGATAGAGAGAGAGGCAGACAGACAGACAGACAGACAGACAGACAGACAGACAGACAGACAGACAGACAGACAGACAGACAGACAGACAGACAGACAGACAGACAGAGAGAGAGAGAGAAGGATATACGTTATGCCTTAACAACCCATACTGCCGAGACACGCAGACAGACAGACAGACAGACAGGTAAAAACACATCCCAAGAGAGAGGCAGACAGACAGACAGAGAGAGAGCAAGGTAAAACACATCCCATGATACACGCAGCCTGCCAGCCAGCCAGCCAGCCAGCCAGCCAGCCAGCCAGCCAGCCAGCCAGCCAGACAGCCAGCCAGCCAGCCAGACAGAGATGCACCTCCTGAAGAAGTTCTCCTACGCGCGGTGAGCGGTGATTCACAGGTTGGACTCTCGCTCAGTAGAGTGTGAACAGGGCTCCATCAAACCTCTGCTGTTGGCAGAGGCCCCTTCACTCTAATCTGGGTGCTGGTAATGCAGCCCGGGCACACGGCAGCGACACTCACCTCATGGCGCTGCTTTTAACAAGCAAACATGAATAATGCGGTCATGGAAGACAGCCTTTCTATTTCTGTGGTTTCTCACTGATCTGGGGCCAGGGATATAGGGCTAAACTCAGATTCACACAGAGCCGTCTGTCAACCTGTCCGTCTGTCTGTCTACATGCAAGTCTGTCTGTCTACCTGTCTTTCGGTGTAACTGCCTGTCTGTCTTTCTGTCCGTCTGTTTGTCTACCTATCTGTCTACCTTCCAGTCTGTCTACATGTCTGTAAGTCTACCTTTCCGTCAACCTGTCTCTCTGTATATCTGTCTCACCCTCCATATATCTCTCTGTCTTTCTATACATGTCTTTCCGTCTGACTGTCCATCCGAGTCACCCTCCATATATCTGTCTCTCTGTCTCTCTGTATATCAATCTCTCAGTAAGGCTACTCTGTCTGTCTCTCGGTCCCTCCCTATATATTTGTCTGTGGTCCTTTCGTTGTATCATCTATCACACTGGAACAACAATCTGGAGAGGAATTAAAACACCCGAGCCATCCTTCAGATATTAGTGGGTGAATGGGCTGTGAATACACCTGTTCTGGTTGGCTGGGTCTGCTCTGCATGAGGCCACTTAGAGCTCACACCGCTGCCCGCTCCCCTCTGACTGGCCAATCAGGGCAGCTGTCCCCTGATTGGTTGGAGAACGCATCGCCTGTCAATCACAGGTGGATGAAATGCAGCACTGCTGAATGGGAGATGGGGAGGGAGGAGACCTTGGTTTCTGAATGCTGCTTGGCTCCTGTTTACTACTCTGCATCTGACCTGCAGCGTCTCTAAGGAATGCGTGTTCCAGTCCTCCACAACACTCAGCACACAGCCCTGTGCACAACCAGAGAGGAGGAGACACTACTGAAGCTCCTGGACTCTTCTCACTGTGTTGTGCTACCATACAGACCGGTTCTCTGATGTGCACTCTATAAAGACACGTTCTGCGTGATACTACTGTCTGTCTACCTGGCCGGTTAGGACCCAACCCTTCCCATGTCCTGGATGGAGGATCCGTATGCTCTCGCTCAGACAGATAGGTCTGCCACCTCAGAGAATGATCGCTTATCCCTTCCTTAGTTCTGAGGTGAGCCAGTGAGTCTTTAAAGAAGAACCAGACTCTCTCCAGATCACGTCTGGAGTTGTCAGATCGAGCCGCAGGACTCGGCGGCGGCGGTGTGATTAGGTTCAGGAGTGGGGAGCGAGGCTTCCCGGTGTGCAGGTGTGTGAAGTGAACCTTTAATGGGAAACATGACAGAGTGGGCGACAGGTGTATCAGATGATGGGTCCAACATGGAGACGCAGTGAGAGGAATCTCTCCACCTTCAGAGAGAGGTGAGCACGCCAGTGCCTCATCCTTCACCCCGTTCCTCCTGCGGGCTTCCTCATCGGCCAGGATTCAATCCGGAACGTCGGGATCGGTGTGATGAATAGGAATCACCGCGGCACGTCAAGATCCACAGAACCGACGCTGGGCTGGTTCCATGTTTGGAGGAGTTAGTTGATAATCAAGGAACATTCAGCCGCAGAACGGGAACTAACCGTCTGAGAGACGCTGTGAGGAAAAAGGGAGTGTTTCAGAATTATGGCTTGATCTTGATGAATGTACGGAACGCTGCAATTAGGTGGGCTTTACTGCTGCTAATTGCTGTGATTATCATCTCTAGTCTAATACCTAATCTCAATGGATCAGGGAACAGTACCACAGGAAATGTATTTCAGGAAATTATAGTTTCGTCATACTGTGGTTGATTTTATGACTGGAAATGGAATCATTGTTTTTTTTTAATAATAATGGTGACACAAAGATGGCAAGAAATGTATTTATAAACAAAATAAAATGACGAATATACGATGCAGATTTAAATGTTTTATCAAAAGCTACGAGGCCACCAACCGGCTAGTTCAATGTCATGAAGCTAACTAGGAAAATGGGGTCGAGGGTGGTGGAGCAGGACGGGTGGGGTCGGGGGTGGAGCAGAACGGTTTGGGTCGGGGGTGGAGCAGGACGTTTGGGCTCATGGGTGGAGCAGGACGGGTGGGGTCGGAAGGAGCATGAGAGGGGTGGGTTCATGGGTGGAGATTGAGAGGCGTGGGTTCATGGGTGGAGTAGGACTGCTGGGGTCCTGCGTGTTGCAGGACGGGTGGGGTCGGGGTGGTGCTGTTGGAGCTAGCCCTGTCAGCTGACATGTGAAAGCCACTAACAGGATGACCTCCGTGCGGGAAGTGGAGCGCGTAAAGCGGGATTATGTCTGAGGAGAAGATAAACTGATTATCCCCCGAGCGGTACGCCACAGTTTTAACCTCCTCACTCCTGCACACGTCCCAGAAGGCCCCGCATCCTGCAGTTGGAGGTTTGTGTGTGGAAGGCCGGGTGCGTTCGCTGGGTGCCGTTGTTCTGGGGGGTGAGTCCAGGTTGGAAGTCGAACCGGAGCGTCGCTCGGAGATCTTCACAGGCGCAGGCCATCGACGGGGGAGCTACCGCCATGCTAATCCGCAGGATCTCAGGCACCGTGACTTCAGCCTGATCCAGAGGACGCCTGCTACTCCCGCTGCCCGCCCACCCCCGCCCTGCTCCTCCTGATCGTAGGGTTTGGATAAAGAAGGACGGTTTGTCGTTCGTTAGGAGGACGAATCAAAATGTCCAGGAACTCAGGACTCCTTCTGCTGGTGTTCCTGGCGCTCCACGCTGGAGGAAGTGCACGTAAGTCAGCGAGTTCCTCCGCTAATGCTCCGTCTCCGTGGCCGTGTTGTGGGTTAGAGGACGTTCCCTTACGTCAGCGCTAAGTCCTCCTTGAGTTCTGCTACAGGCGACAGGAGACGATTGATTTCCGATCGGTTGGGACGACAGATGGCTCTGGGAGAGAGCGTCTAAATCGTGTCTCTCCGTGACAATACTAAGACTGGGTGGCAGAGAGACAAGGCAATACCTATCACCGCAGCACAATGCCTCGCACAGGGAGACGGCCTTGAGGCCTTGGAGGCCAACGCTCCTTCAGACATGACACAAGCAGAGTAGGACGCACACATCACAGAAATCCTTTTGTCCTTCGATACAAAACCCTTTTCTCTCTGAGAGAGGGCCAGACAGCCAAACCTTAGGGCTGGAGGATATGCAACATATTTCAGAATACAGCCCATGTGTGCAGAGGAGCATGCAATAAATGAGAAGGTTTAATGAAAAACATTGATTAGCTGGATGTACTTTTGGCGTGGCATCCTAGCTCTCCTGGCGAAATAAATGACTGAGATGTTTAATTTCACACAGAGGCATGTAATTGAGAGCATCCCGAGGGGTGGAATGAAGAGAAGGAATACCATCGGTTGGGAATGCGGTCTGGGTATCCTAGGAGACCAGATAAATGTCTGATATAACCGATGATTCTGCTACCAACCTAATCGCATGCAGTAAGGGGTCTGCACTCGCAACCACCACGTATATATCTGCTGCTATGAATCGGCACTGAGCGAGTGCTACGATCGAGATGAGTCTGTTCTCTCTGAGACCTTAGAGCCCAGGTGCTGGAGATGCTGTTGCTCCATTCGGCGTCTCAAAGATGGCGTCTTTGAGACGTCAAGCTCTGTTTAACCAGTACCAACACGTCACTGGGTCTCTTCATTCTGCCAGCTCTGACAGCAGACATGGTTAGCCTTGAGCCAATCGCTTTATTAACCAATGGTAAATGTATTTTATGTCATTTTCCATGAAGGACACTCCAGCATTTCGAGAATTTCCAGATTTCTAAAATGATGGCTGCCGCTCGTTATTATTTGCAACAAAAAAAAGACCCAAAGATCAACGTTTCCAATTTGCTCTATTCTGAATGTTAAGCGAAGGTTTGCTAAGTGTTAGCTAACCCAAACGACTACGCTACGTTGTGTGCAAGGCCTGCTTAACCCTGATCCTGGTTCTGAACCTGAACCTTGACCTAACCATGACCCTGATCCAAACCCTGATCCAGGCACAGCGTTATGGGTGGGCCTGACGGACATAGGACCACCCACTGTTCAACAGGCCCACCCAAAACTTTTCTTCAAAAAAAATAAAGATAAAGTTTAATATATTTTAATCATTATTATCATTACTTTTTTTTAAAGGCATCTGTAAATGCTTTATTTTTGCAATGCAGAAAACGTATCTCGTAGTAGCCTGGGGTACATTTGAATGCATCTTCTTTGTATAATAAGCTAAGCTCAGTCTGTTGCTAATGATATCGAAATATTGTTGAAAACTTAAAACAATTAAACAGAATTATGAAATAGTCAGGCTCATCTCTTAAATCTATAGAGTGTCAGATATGGTGCGTAATGGAGATTCCAAAGCACTCTTCTTTGGTCAGAACCAAGAGACGTTTTTACACCCCCGGACCCTACACACGCTGGCGGTTTCTTTTCGATGTAAATTCGATTAGGGGAGGGGATGAGGTGTTGCTGCGTTGTCTCTACAACAAAGACAATAACGCAGCGGTATCAACTGGAGAGACAGTGAAATCCGCGAGCTGTCGACCATCATGGGAGAGAAGGTGATGCAGTCGCATTTAACAAAGACGTTGAAAGATGGTGCGATTTACGAGAAAGACGCAGAATAACGTTCCTTGCGTGCCGGCGGATAGGTCCGTCCTATGCACCGAAATGTTTTACAATGCAACAAAATGTTTTAAGAACATCAAGCTATTCAAATCTCTATGCACAGATAATATACCAGTATACGAGTCAGTCATTTGTATCAGGTTAAACAGGGATTTGATAACGCTTTTAAAAGAAGGACCACCCACAATTGGTCTGGCCCATCCGCAACCCGAATCCTGGCGCCGTACCTGCCCTGATCATAACCCTGATCCTAACCAGGGACCTAACCATGACCCTGGCCGTACCCTGATCCTACCCCTAACCCCAACACTGACCCTGACCTCATCCCTGCCTTTCTCTAATCGCCAGCAGCAGACCCACACACTGAGCCTGTCAAAACACTTTTTACTATAAAAAGGCCACTAACTCTACACTACGCATATCCCAAACCCCCCATTCTACCCCTTAAGGCCGCTTTATGCTCCTCTGTTAAGCGCTGTACGTAGACACGGAGAGCCCTCTCCGTCTCCGGAGAGCCTATCGGAGACCTGCTTACGTTCGCATCCAATATTTTTTAACTATCCAACGACAACGGCGACGGCAAGGGCTGTGATTGGTCCTCAGCCCTTGCCTAGGACCAATCTGCCGGTTTACTTGCCTTACCAATAAAACATTAAATAAGATTTGAAAAGCTTTGGAAGTTTATTTACAACACTATTTACATGGTTAGTAGTCCAAATATTAGATAGATCGGGCGGTGAATTGCATTGCGTATCCGACATCCCGACGGAGAACTTTGAATGCTCGAGGGGTCTTCGTAGTTAGGAGTCGGATTACGGAATGGGGAGTCGGAGAAGTATACCTTTACACTAACCCTTCCACTAACCCTAACTCCATTCTAACCCTTAGACTAACCCTAACCCTTAAACTAACCACATTCTAACCCTTAGACTAACCCTAACTCCATTCTAACCCTTAGACTAACCCTAACCCTTAAACTAACCACATTCTAACCCTTAGACTACACCTAACTCCATTCTAACTTTAAGGCTAACCCTTAAACTAACCCTTAACTCTAACTCTAACCTGGGCAACCCCCCTGAGTCCCTAACCCGTCCCACTCTCCATTACCTTCTGGTTAGGCAGCACCGGGCTGGACTCGATGACCAGGCAGACCAACCCGGGGCGTTTAGCGGGGCTCCTGAGCAAGTCCGACGGATCGCTGTCCAAACACGAGCGCCACAGAGCCAAGAGGTCTGTCTTCTTACACTCTGGTGTGAGGATCTGCCCCAAGGAGACCCTGGAACAAGTCCTGGCCAGCCACCAGGCCTACTACCAGCTGAGAGGTATGGACGCGGGGTCTGGAACCTTCTGAAGGTCCCTCAGACTCTAGAAAGGTCAACGTCTTATGACCGCCATCCGATGTTCATGTGTTTCCCAAGGATGAGCCTGCTGTTGAGCTCAGATAAAGTTAGGGGATGTTAACAGCTCTATAGAGTATGAACCAGTGTCCAGCTCAGATATACTGACGTTAGGGGATGTTAACAGCTCTATGGAGTATGAACCAGTGCTGTCATATATACTAGTAGCTGTTAACATCTCTACTGTCAGTATATCTGACGTTGAGTAACAGCTCTATGGAGTATGAACCAGTGTCCAGCTCAGATATACTGACGTTAGGGGATGTTAACAGCTCTATAGAGTATGAACCTAGTGTCCAGCTCATATATACTGACGTTAGGGGATGTAAACAGCTCTATAAGACGTATGAACCTAGTGTCCAGCTCAGATATACTGACGTTAGGGGATGTAGACAGCTCTATAGAGTATGAACTAGTGTCCCCAGGGCAGATAAAGTTAGGGAATGTGAACAGCTCTGATTATTAAGTTAGATATCAGGGTGATTCTGAGAACAAGTCATTGGAAGTTCGACACACACAATACGGAGAGAAAAGTGAGTCACAGGAGACCTTCTCGTTCAAGGACACTGTGTGAATGAGGCTGCTGTCCAATGAGAGGGTCCAATGGACCCGCTTACAAGGAACGGAGACGCTCTACAGAACAGCGGAAGCCACCCAAGAGAATTATATTCACTTAAGACCTTGACAAGCAAAATACATGGCTTATTGGCTTACCAATGACGGGCGTATTCGGGAAAGGACTTATTGAAGAAACAGCCTCGGTCATAAGCTTAAGTAAACACTTTTCTTTATTTATTTCACAAACTCATTCAATAGAGGATTGAATAAGGGTGTTTAGCAATGATAAACAGGAATGTTATTAATTTAAATGTAAGGAGTGGATTTTGAATCATTCCTATACCAAATATATTCACAATTATAAATCAAAAGAACGATGATGATGAGTATTATATTACATACTTTATCCAAACGGACTCACCTTGGAGTAGAGCGCAAGACGGATGGAAGGTACTCTTTTGCTCTTTTTATGCGTTTGAAATGATCTTCCAAAGTGCAGTTTTAACCGGTTCAGATAAAGTTTCAGTCATCACGCATAAAGTTTTTAGCGGTAAAGTGAAAAATAATAT
>OLKM01000258.1:292669-295169 GCA_900291075.1 Melanogrammus aeglefinus | reverse complement strand
TCTTCTTCTCTCTCTCCTCTCTCTCTCTCTCTCTCTCTCTCTCCTCTTCTCTCTCTCTCTCTCTCTGTCTGTCTGTCTGGTCTGTCCTGTCTGTCTGTCTGTCTGTCTGTCTGTCTGTCTGTCTGTCTGTCTGTCTGTCTGTCTGTCTCTCTCTCTCTCGTCTCTCTGTCTCTCTCTCTCTCTGTCTCTCTCTCTGTCTCTCTCTCTCTCTCTCTCTCTCTCTCTCTCTCTCTCTCCCCTATCATCTCTCTCTCTGTCTGACTCTCTCTCTCCCCTATCATCCTCTCCCCCTCCCCGTCCCCCTCTCCCTCTCCCAGCCTTCACCCTCCCCTCCTCTCTCCACCCATCTCCCCTCTCCTCCCCCCTGCCCTGCAGCCCCTCCTCTCTTCCTCCCTCTTCTCCCATCACTCTCCCCCCTCTCTTTGTGAGTCTCTCTGCCTCCACTGGATTTACACCAACTACAGTTTGATGTTTGATTTGAGGGTTGAATAAATAAATTATGCTTCGCCAACATTAGTTTGAGAGGATGTTGTAAACACAGATAGTTCTTTACCACCTGTCTGAGAACTGGAACACCATAACAAAAACGATTGTTTCTTAAAATCGAGTAGAGACGTCCTTCAGAGAAGGAAGAAGATATCATGGAGGGTTAATATTGATCCGGGCCAGCCCATGGTCTATTAGAAGTATTGACGACTCCCATTTGTACTGCTCTGTTAAGATCTGAACCATTTTACTTTTCCCAGAGACGGGTTCTAGAGGTTTGGTTTGAGGCCAAGTTGGGGGTCCAATAACAGTGTGTTTAGTCACTGTTAGACATATGATAGTTTGCTAATGGCATCCCCATTGGTTCAACGGTCAGCCTATCACTTGCTGGTTCGTGACCGTGGTGTTTTAGAGTAAGACTGGGTGTCAAGCCCTTTTGTTGACTGTTTCTGTGCTTCGTATTAAGCTAAGTAGCGATTTATTCTTGCCACATTAGTATAAGTAAAGTGTAGTGAAGCCATCCTGGTGAACTAAAGATAGTTTTAACGTGTTACCACGTTAGAAAAAGCACCTGTTTAAGTGTGAAAGTAATGTGTTAAAGTTGAGGTCTTAAAATAAGCAAGGGTAAAGGGTGGAACCTTGTGTTCTGTGGTTCCCAGGGTGATTCCTACGCCAGCAGCCACCCGGCGGGTTCCCCTGCTCACAGGTAGGAAGAAGACGACAGGTTCATGTTAGCCGTGTTCTTATCAGTGAAACATTACTACTTGGTATAGATGCTGGCCTACTGTGTATCCTGCATTTGAATGGATAAGCACATTTTACTAAATATAAAAATATGTGAGACCCAATGAAGCCTGGATGTCACTCAGGCCTGTATGTTTTAAAATGTTTTGTATTACATACTTACTTTATTACATACCTAATATTAACCATATTTTATGATGCAGTTTCATGTTGAATCGACCGGGTTAAGAGCAGAGGAGATCCTCTCTCTCCCCGTCTGTGTTGAGATGTCTGTCAGGTCAGGTGTTTCCACCAGGGGGTCAGACAGTCCAAGGTGTGTACCTGGTGTCAGAAGGTTCTGGTTCTGACCCGGCTCCAGCAGGTCCTCAGGAGGAGTCCAGCCCGGCTCCCACCGAGGCCCCGGAGGTGTTCAGCACCACCCGTAGTGCTGCTCCGGGGGACCCTGCCAGTCCCACGCCGGAACCAGAGATGGACCTCACCCAGCCCCCCCCTACACCCCCAGAGGTACTTTCACTTTCACACACTGGGCTTTAAGAGTCTAGTCCCCTTCCAAGATCAGGTCTGGGTTCCCCCTCCCCACCCACACCCACACCAGACATGGTTTTGGATACACCTGGGTTTCCATTTGGAGTCGTGATCCTCCTTGCATATTCAAAGCACTGAGTCCCACACACACACACACACACACACACACACACACACACACACACACACACACACACACACACACACACACACACACACGGCTGTCGTTTGGTTCCAATTAGTGCCTTTGTTAGGTTCACCCCGGTTGAGGCCGTTCATTAAACACAGCGGGTCAGGCGGACCAAAGAGGAACCATTACGGGAACGACCTTGTGTTGGAGCCGACGCTGCTCAATGAGCTCAGACAGAGGGGGGCAAAGAGTTAGTTTGACGGATTATCCAATGACTTTTCAGTCAAAGAACATTTGACAGAATATGAGACTTTGATCCCGATTTCTTTCCCCTTTAAAATAACTATGGTTTAGCATGCTAAACGATGTTCGCTACCGAATTTACTGTTATTCAGACGTTTCGCAGACGCTTTAATCCAAAGTGACGCACTGGGGATCCCAGCTCCGTTATGGAGGTCGGGGTCAGCGAGCGGCCGGCCTGGGGTCAAACCCGGCGCCTGATTAGCCTCAGGCGACGGGGATGAGTGGCGACCGTTGGGTGTCAGACTGTGGTGGCTGCTCGTAGTGTGCCCTCGTGTCCCTGCCAGCTCCTGAGTCTTGTGGCCACAGGTTTAT
>OLKM01000258.1:266853-291200 GCA_900291075.1 Melanogrammus aeglefinus | reverse complement strand
TAAGGCCTTAAGCGCCGCCTGCACCTTAAGGACCTGCTCCTTGAGGGGTCCATCCTGATGAGCAGAGGACATGTTGGACTGTCGGGTACCCTAAGATCCGGTGTGCTCCAGTCTCTGCAGGACTCGGAGCTCCCCAACGTGGTGCCAGAGCGTCCGGTGCAGAGGGAGGTGGGCTTCAGCATCGACCTGGTGGACCCCGGGTACCGAGAGCTGCTGGACGACCCCGACTCCCCCCAGTACATCGACCTGGCCCACCACCTCCAGGACCAGGTGAGGGTCTGGGCTCTGCCGGGTCTGCCGGCCTGGGCCAGGACGACGCTCATGGGTAGTGATGCTAGATGGATGTTAGGTAGCTCGGGGCTAAACCAGGTTTAAGTCTACTATACTACGGCAATGTGCAGTGATGCTAGTTGGATGCTAGGTAGCTCAGGGCTGAACCAGGTCTAAGTCTATACTACGTCCATGTGTTGTGATGCTAGGTAGCTCTAACGGGGGGGGGTGGGGCTGGAGGGACACCTCTGCGTGCTACAATACGAGGCGTTAACAGGGGATTACGCCACAGGTATTGCGGTAGCGAACATCTCCCCTAAAGATAAAGGCTGGTACAGTTCCCCATCGCCCCCCTGACATCGCCCCCTTCCCACGCTCGCCTTGGGCGGTTGCCAGGTGACAGCGGGATCCATTAAAGGGAAGAGGTTCACCTACACCAGCCTCTGCATCTGTCATCTAATCCTCCACAGATTGGTCACAGCTTCTGTGTTCAACTCTGCTGTTGTTTAATCCAGACGTCTTCTCTTCCTCCTCCTCCTCCTTCTCCTCCTCCTCCTCCACCTCTTCTTCCTCCTCCTACTCCTCCCCACTCCTCTTCCTCCTCCTCCTCCTCCCCACTCCTCTCTATGTCTGTTACAGATGCAACACGTTTTCAACAAACTCCCGGGATTCAAAGACATCCGTGTGCTGGGAATCAGGTAGACTACATGTTGTTAGCATTAGGTAGGCAGTAGGCTACATGCTACAGGCATCAGGTAGGCAGTAGACTACATAGGTTTAGCATCAGCTAGACAGTAGGCTACATGATGTTAGCATCAGCTAGACAGTAGGCTACATAATGTTAGCATCAGCTAGACAGTAGGCTACATGATGTTAGCATCAGCTAGACAGTAGGCTACATAACATCAGCTAGACAGTAGGCTACATGGTGTTCCGAATAGGATGAATATTAATTCTACGATGTGCTGATTCTGTCTTGCATCCTGAAGCGTGAGCAACGAGCGTGAGAGAGAGAGAGAGAGAGAGAGAGAGAGAGAGAGAGAGGAGAGAGAGAGAGAAGAGAGAGAGAGAGAGAAGAGAGAGAGAGAGAGAGAGAGAGAGAGAGAGAGAGAGAGAGAGAGAGGAGAGGAGAGAGAGAGGGGAGGGAGAGGGGAGGAGGGAGAGGGAGGGAGAGGGAGAGGAGAGAGATTGATCTCCAGTGCTCTGGTCTGTGATGAGTCACTCTGAGCCTTGCTCATTTCATTATGATGATGTGGTCACGTGATCACACGGGATCATTTGGCAAGGGCATCCATCTGCCCAGAACACAGAACCAAGGACCGAGAACCCAGAACCCAGGACCCAGAGTCCAGGCCGGTCCCCACGCAGACCTTAGCGAGTCCAACACCACCGGAGAGAGAATGGAGGCGTGTGCGGACTGACAATCGGCAGACTGCAAAGTAATCCCTGTCCAATCAGAAGCCCCCTCACATGAGGGCTGGGGGCGCTTCTCTGGAGGAAGAGACCAACCGATTATTAGTGGTTCATGCAAGGCTGACTTGAGACCAGCAGCACGGACTAGAGGAGATACAGTAGAACAACAAGGCTGACCTGAGACCAGCAGCACGGACTAGAGGAGATACAGTAGAACAACAAGGCTGGCCTGAGACCAGCAGCACGGACTAGAGGAGATACAGTAGAACAACAAGGCTGACCTGAGACCAGCAGCACGGACTAGAGGAGATACAGTAGAACAACAAGGCTGACCTGAGACCAGCAGCACAGCCCCTTACACCCCCCCCCCCCCCCACTCGGTGGAGTCTGATCCGACGGAGAGCAGGTTCTTTCAGTGGCCGACCAAAGGCTCTATGTGTCTGCAACGTCTCACTGAAATCCAAATCCTCACAACATGTCGGATAAACGTCTTGCCGGGGTGAAAAGTCCATGTTTTGTAGCTGAAGTGTTTATCGCAATCCCATAATGTCCGCTCAGTGCAGGAAGTGACGGGGTGTGACAGGCTTCGTCAGGACAGGGTTCACTGCTCCCGTCTGGAAGCAGGACGTCTCATTAGCGCTGATGAATATGTTCCCTGAAAAGGTTGAATGCTAATTCTGTAAAAACGCCGGCCGCCCTTCTCTGAATAAATTCAATTAATTAAATTGGTTCTGGCTCCGCCAGCTGAGGAGGTTGCTGACCTCTGACCCCCAGCGTATTGGGTTCAGAGAGGCAGAGTGGGGCGCGAAACCAAGTGAGATCGAATCCCCTCTCTCGCTCTCGCTCCTGCAGTCTGTACTTTCTGTCTGCTCTTTTATGATCCGTCATCATTATGGGATATTATTCTGGGAGCGTCCCGCTCCAAACAGCCACCTCACACTTCCTGTCATGCACGGCTTTCTCTTCTGATTGGCCACGACCAGTGGAACACCATCATTATTATTAGCACCTCGTCAGGCTAATTACACCCACTAAGTATAAAACTGTCGCCACGCACTTTAACTCCAGGAGCAGTGAGTTCATCTCAAACAAACAAACAAACAAACAACCCCGGTACTTCCTGCCCGCTGTGTCCTGGTGGTGCTGCATCCATCACCGATAACCCTCCACCCACCTGCTCCTTGTTGCCCAGTGGGTGTAATGTTGTTATGTTGTTATTCATAACCTATAACACTCTCTCTCTCTCCCTCTCTCTCCCTCTCTCTCTCTCTCTCTCTCTGTCTCTCTGTCTCTCTCTCTCTCTCTCTCTCTCTCTCTCTCTCTCTCTCTCTCTCTCTCTCTCTCTCTCTCTCTCTCTCTCTCTCTCTCTCTCTCTCTCTCTCTCTCTCTCTCTCTCTCTCTCTCTCTCTCTCTCTCTCTCTCCTCTCTCTCTCTCTCTCTCTCTCTCTCTCTCTCTCTCTCTCTCTCTCTCTCTCTCTGTCTCTCTCTCTCTCTCTTTCTCTCTCTCTCTCTCCTCTCTCTCTCTCTCTCTCTCTCTCTCTCTCTCTCTCTCTCTCTCTCTCTCTCTCTCTCTCTCTCTCTCTCTCTCTCTCTCTCTCTCTCTCTCTCTCTCTCTCTCTCTCTCTCTCTCTCTCTCTCTCTCTCTCTCTCTCTCTCTCTCTCTCTCTCCCTCTCTCTCTCTCTCTGTCTCTCTCTCTCTCTCTTTCTGTCTCTCTCTCTCTCTGTCTCTCCGTCTCTCTCTCTCTCCCTCTCCCTCTCCCTCTCTCCTCTCTCTCTCTCTCTCTAGTGAGACCGTGGACGCTGACAGGTAATTGAAACGTAAACATATAAACAACATCGTCAGAGGTTGTGGCACCCTGCTGTGTGTTATGTGTCCACGCACACACACACACACACACACACAACCTAGAGACCAGCCCTTGTGTCTGTTGACCGTGCCGCTCCGTTACCCCCCCCCCCCCCCCCCCCCCCCCCTCGCTCTAATTACCGGGGACGGGCCCCTATGTCCCGGGCCCCCTCCCGCAGCCGCCCGGTGTCGTTAGGGCCCGTAGCCGGTCTCTAATTAGCGGAGTCGACAAGTGCGCTGGTCGTCAGGGCGACGGCGACGGGGGTACAGTCTTCGTTGAGGCGCACCCCCCTCGTTAATTTCCTCCCCTGCGGTGACCGCCGCCGTCCCGGCCAATCGGAGCGCTGCGTGCTCGTCTGGGACGTGTCCTCTAAACCCGGGTTTAATGACCTGTCTGTCTCTCTCACCTGTCTGCCTCTCTCACCTGTCCTGTCCCCATCCCACCTGTCTTTCTCTTTCTCCTGTCTGTCTCTCACCTGTCTGTCTCCCATGTCTGTCTCTCTCACCTGTCTGCCTCTCTCACCTGTCTGCCTCTCTCACCTGTCCCCCTCTTTCACCTGTCCCCATCCCACCTGTCTATCGCTTTCATTTGTCCGTCCCTCTCACCTGTCGGTCTCTCCACCGGTCTGTCTCTCCAAGTCTGTCTCTCTCATCTGTCTGTCTCTTAACCTGTCTATCTCTCGGTCTGCCCTGTAAACAGAGTGAGAACATGCTGGGAAAGTGTGTATGTGTGATCATGTATGTGAACATGTGTGTTCACGTGTCTGCATGTCTGTGTTTGCGTGTGCGTGTGTGTGTGCGTGTGCGTGTGCCTATGTGACAGACATCATTACCATTCCGCTCAGATCCCCATCTTACTAAATTAGCTCATTCTGCATTGGCGCCGTCCACTCCGCTGAATACTGATGCCGTTCTGATCATCTTTTCACTTCCCAGATATAGAGCGAAGCGTCAAAACGTGCCGCGCATTCAAAGCGCCCAGCCCCGACACACTAAACACACGCCTGTTGAGTCCAGCCTCTAAAACACTTAACACACTCCAGATGAGTTCAGTGGATTCATATCGCTGTGTGTGTCTCAATCAAGGTCCAGTATAATCAGTATTCAACACACAGCCTTGGTGTGTATATGAACATCTGTACAGACAGAGTAGACAGATGTTCTGGTGCATATGTGACAGACATATGCACCAGAACATGGGATCGATTTAAAGGTGCATGAGCAGTAGCGGCGCCAGGATTTTGATTATGGGTGGGCCTTCAGAAAAGTGGATGGGCCAGTTAAAATAAGACAAAAAAACACACACACACAGCGTCATCATCGTCATCTCCGTTTCAGCACTTTTCTGCGGCGCTGATGCACTCATCTGCTGAAATCGCATAATATGTGCCCGGCTCATCATGCAAATCTGCCTTTATTTTTTCTAGAAGGAGTGATGCTGCAATTTCCAGTATTTCATTTGTATTGAGTGGTGCAGTAGTTTACCATTCCTGGGTAATTCATCCAGTGTCGCCTTTTTATTTGTGGGTCATATTTGGAAACCAGCTTTTTGGAAGTAATTCCAAAAAGTTACCCTCGTTTAACGCGTCTGCGTTTTCCCGATGCCCACGCAATGGGATATCTTGTTTTGCACAGAACAGGACGAGATCTATTACCATCATGATGTGCTGTCTGTGTCTTTCAATGAAGGATTTGTCGCTGGCATCGTTGCTCATCTGGTTAATAATATTTCCCCGTCCTTTACAAAACAGTCTTACAAAACACAGCATCTCTTGAGATGCTGTACTCCAGCCACGGGAATTTGGAGTAGGCTACCACCTATCAGAAAAACTTCTAGCTTTCCCCGATATGTGTGTGGCTCGAAAGGTACGGAGTTTGGGCTGGCTTGCGGGCTCATCTATTGATGACAGGTCTAGCGGGAGGTTGCTGGGGAACGGCATTTGTTCTAGGCTGCTGAACCCTGTCTCCTATAACACATAAAGCGCTATCATAAGTTAACTTACTGCCAATATTATTTTGCCCTCCAGAAAAATGTACATACAGACAGCCAAACACTAACGTTAATGCAACCTGATATCAGAAATCCCACTGATTTCTGTGAGATCAGATTGCATTAACGTTAAGTTAGACTGTTAAGGCTACTTGCCTTGCTGCCGGTGTGAGGGGGTGACTACTGGAGGTGATGGGGGGAGAGCGGCCGAACTGGATGGTAACTCATTTGAAGAGGCAGGAGTTTCCTCCTCTTGCTCCTCGGAGTGTTTCTTAGTCATTTTAAAAGAAAATAAACTGCTTTGCTTGGCCATTGTCATAGATATTGTCATAAAGCATCGTAAAGCTTTCCAAATCGCTCTGCTTGTCCGGCGTCTCCCTCTTAGTTACCGTTGCTAACTCATGATTGGTCAGAGGCGGCTCTGAGGCGGGAGTCCGGGACTCAGCCTGTCGGCAGGCGCCACACGTGGGGTAGAAACCGCTGATTGGCTGAGAAGCTTTCATTCAAAGCTTTCCTCAGGATGCTTATTGGATGAACAGCTAGGATGGGTGGGCCCAGCCTAAAATGGGTGGGCCTGGGCCCACCCGGGCCCATTAATAGCGCCGCGGCTGTGCAGGAGGTCTGATTTAAGAGTTGGAACGTGAGAAAGATCTGAATAAAAACAAATCAACCAAAGAAACTTCCCCTCCCTCTCTGATCCCTCCCTCACTATTTTTCTCGGCCATTGAGAAGTGTTCACACATTCGCACACCTGTGATTGACAGGCAAAATGGATTCCCTGAACCAATCAGGAAAGAGATGGATTGATTTGGTTGGAATTGCCCAGCCTGTAGCGGTCTAAAATTAAAAGTGCACTCATATAGAGGCCGTGCAGTCGACTGGAGACAGATATCCTCACACAGCACTCTACAGGCTAATAGCAGACAGATGGCCATGGCCTTTGCATCACTTAACCCCAGGTGGAGCTCTTCAGCCCTGCAGCCCCTCCAGCCTGATCCCTCTTCCACTGTACTGCCACTAATAAACATAGAAGAGATGCTTTCTCCAACATCTGCATAATTCCCCATATTGCTCCATAAACATACGTCAATATGTACGCTATTGTAATATATTTATATTACACTCTGCCTGTACAGACTGTATAGGTGTGCACATAAGTAAGGTAAGGTAAGGTAACTTTATTTGTACCCAAGGGTAGATTTGGTTGCAGGTAGAAAGAGTGGGCTGCATACACACATTACACACAGACAACATCGACAGCATTGACAGCTTTGACAGGAGACAATGACATAACAGTAACAACAAGTGCTCCAGGCGTAGAGATATTGATAAAAAGTACACAAGTACACAATAGTACTATCAAAAAACCGTTGATGAGTAAAAACCACCATATCAATACAAAAAAGCTGGGTCAATAAATAATTAAATATTTAAATAAATTAGGAAGTCTACAACTAGCCTAAATATTGTTCAGAGACATATTGCTGCTTCTCTATAATTTGAAGGCTTTCTATTTAAAGACTCCTTCTGTCACCTTACTGCTGAGACGGCAGCGCCTGCACCTCCCTGCTGGTGTTCATAAAGTCCAATCTCATCCTGTTGTTGTTGTTGTTTTGTTGTTGTTAATAAAGTTTGATGTCCTCCTGCCGTTGTTCAGCGCGCTGGGGGGCGTGACCGTCCGCTACTCGCTCCTCTTCGAGACCAGCTCACCGCCGGGCGCTGGCGAGGACCCGGAGGCGGCGGGGCCTGTTGCCGGGGAGACGATGTCCCTGGAAGACGACCCCGGCCTGAGAGCCCTCGTGGCCAGGGCCCTACGGCAGGACGCCTCCCTGCCCATCGACATGGACTCACTGCGGTTCACCGCCAAAGGTAGACCGCCGCTAGGGACCCCTAGGGACCACACCCAAAGGTGGACCCCTAGGGACCACACCCAAAGGTAGACCGCCGCTAGAGACCCCTAGGGACCACACCCAAAGGTGGACCCCTAGGGACCACACCCAAAGGTGGACCCCTAGGGACCACACCCAAAGGTGGACCGCCGCTAGGGACCCCTAGGGACCACACCCAAAGGTGGACCCCTAGGGACCACACCCAAAGGTAGACCGCCGCTAGAGACCCCTAGGGACCACACCCAAAGGTGGACCACCGCTAGGGACCCCTAGGGACCCCTAGGGACCACACCCAAAGTAGACTCGCCGCTAGAGACCCCTAGGTTCCAGACCCAAATGTAGACTGCTAGGGTCCAGACCCAAACGTAGACCGCTAGGGTCCAGACCCAAAGGTGGACCAATAGGGTCCAGAGCCAAACATTGACCGCTAGGGTCCAGACCCAAAGGTAGTCTGCTAGGGTCCACTAGGATCCAGACCCAGACAGAGAGGGTAGATCAGTCCTTATCCTGATTGGTTCGGACCTTGTGATGTCACAAGCCTGTTTCTTCTTGCATCATCGGTCACCAATTCAGGCCAATCAGAATCAATGTCAGAATGTATTTCTGTTACAGAGTTCTTTTCCATAGTTTTATAAATATATACTTTTACTATAAGTCTATATCTGACTATTTGTCTATGTTCGTGTAAACGCCCATTCTGCCTGGTTCTCCTCCACCCAGGCACCATGCTTCCCGCTCTGACCTCCACCTCCGTAACAGCAGTAGAAGAAGTAAGTGTTTTTACTCTTCACCACCTCAACACGGGTCAAAAGACTGAATATATACAAAAGATGTTCTCTTTGCAATGAATACATTATATTATTATTCATTTTTCAGTATCTCATGAATTCTAAAATAAATGTCTTTCAAACTCAAACAGTACAACTCCCCCCCCGCCCTACGAGAAAACCTCTCCTCTCACCAGTCTCTCTCCCCCTCCGTCTCCCCCCACCACCATACCCATCTCTTCCCCCTTCCCTCAACAGCCTCATGAGCCGGACTCCCACAACGACTTGGAAGTTTCCTCCGTTGAGCCGGAGGTGGATAACCCCGGCCTGGCGGTGGATAACCCCGGCCTGGCGGTGGATAACCCCGGCCTGGCGGTGGATAACCCCGGCCTGGCGGTGGATAACCCCGGCCTGGCGGTGGATAACCCCGGCCTGGCGGTGGATAACCCCGGCCTGGCGGGTGGATAACCCCGGCCCTGGCGGTTGGATAAACCGCCGAACTCTGCGCGTGGATAACTAACCCCGCCTGTGGCGGTGGATATACCCCGGCCCTGGCGGTGGATAACCCCGACCTGGCGGTGGATAACCCCGGCCTGGCGGTGGATAACCCCGGCCTGGCGGTGGATAACCCCGGCCTGGCGGTGGATAACCCCGGCCTGGCGGTGTCACTCTCGCCGGTGGAGGAGGAGAACGCCCTGGTGACCCTCCTCCACTCCACGGACGGAGCGCCACCCGAGGACGCAGCGCCACCCGGGGACGTAGTTTCAACCGGGGATGGAGCTCCGCCCGCTGCAGGGAGCCAGGAACATGACGCCAGCACTGGGGAGCCACCGTCAGACTCCCAAGGACCTACGGAGCCCGAGGTGGAGACGACCAGGGAGGAGGCGGAGCAGGAAGAGGAGATGCCAATCATCGCCACCACGTGATCGAGACCATCCTTCATGAGGACCCGCCGTCAGCGTCCGTAGGACCGACAGAGTCCGGAGTGGAGACAACCAGGGAGGAGGAACAGAAGGAGCAGGAGCAGGAGGAGGAGGTGCCAGTTATCACACACATGATCGAGACCATCCATCCCGAGGCGCCGTCTTCAGACTTCCAAAGGACCTAAAGAGCCCGAGGTGGAGACCACCAGGGAAGAGGAGGAGGAGGAGGAGGAGGAGGAGCAGAAGGAGGAGGTGCCAGTTATCACCCACATGATCGAGACCGTCCGTCACGAGGAGCCGCCGTCATCCTCCGAAGGACTGACAGAATCCGAGGTAGAGACCACCAGGTTTGAGGAGGAGGAGAAGGAGGAGGAAGAGCGAGAGGGAGGAGGTGCCGATCATCACCCACATCATCGAGACCATTCATCGGGAGGGGACGGGGGAGCTGGTGAGGGACTACGTCCACACGCCCCCCACCGTGATCCTGCAGCTGGAGACATCCCCTCCTGACGATGGGGACCTTTCTCCCAACATGATCCTGGAAGAGGACCTCCTCCCGGTGGTGGAAGACCTTGCCCCAGTGGAGAACGCTGCAGAAAACCCAGGATTGGAAGGGTTCCTACCCACCTTCAGGACCGCCCTAACCACGGAGAGCCCGGGGGAGTCCGACTCTGACGTGGGACTTCCTGTCACGACGTTGGCCGCCATGACGGGTCAGCCTCCCACGGAGGCGATAGCAGGGCTTCTGGAAGACGAGGAGCTCAACGCTCTCCCAGACGAGGAGGAGAGAACCGAGCTCATCACTCCTGAACCGGAGGTCCGGGGCGACGCCTTCGGGGTAGAGGACACAGAGGACGAGGCTAAAGTTCAGGAGCAACCGGTGGAGGAAACAAAGGAAGTGTTAACAAAATCAGAAGAGGATGTTGTGGAACTTTCTGAGCCTGAGGAAGTGGTGGTCGAGGTCCCCAAGATCCCAGAACTTGCTGAAGTAGAATTAGAACAAGAAAGGCCTTCAGAACCGGAGGACGATTCGGTCAACGCTTTAGAACCTGAAGATGAAGCTCTTGGAGCTGTGGAGCCAGAGGAGGACTTGGTAGCCAAAGAACCAGCGGGTGAGGCTGTTGTGCAGTTCAAGGCTGACACAGTAACTGATTCACCAGAAGAGGAGGTGGTTGTTGAGGTAGAGAGTGAGAAGGTGACTGAAGCACCAGAGGAGGTGGAGGTTATGGAGGTGGAGAAGGTGACTGAAGCACCAGAGGAGGTGGAGGTTATGGAGGTGGAGAAGGTTACTGAAGCACCAGAGGAGGTGGAGGTTATGGAGGTAGAGAAGGTTACTGAAGCACCAGAGGAGGTGGAGGTTATGGAGGTAGAGAAGGAAGTAGTTGAAGAACCAGTAGAGGACGTAGTTGGAGGGACGGAGTTGGAGAATGAGTTAGTTGAGGAACCACTAGAGGAAGCGGTAGATTTACAGACCGAGGACCAAGAAAGGGAGAAGGTTGAGCAACCAGAAGATGTGGTCGCCGAGGTTGATGTGATAGAGGCTGAAGAGGAGCCAGAGGGGTTGGACGATGGGATGGTTAGAGCAGTAGATTTAGAGAAGGAGAGCTTAGTTTCAGTTGAGTTGGAGAAAAAGGAACAAGAATCAGAAGAGGAGATTGTTGTAGAGGTGGTAGAGGAGAACACAGAGCACCCAGATCAACAGGAAGAAGTAGGAATAGTACAGGAAGTGCCTTCAGAACCAGAGGACGGTCTGGTCAATGCTGTAGAACCCCAAGATGAGACAGTGTTGGAGTTAGACAATGAGACTCTAACTGAAGCTCCAAAAGAGGATCCAGTTGAAGACCCGACAACAGAACTGGAAGTTCAGGTTCCACAGCCAGGAAAGGAGTTGTCCGAGACAGCAGCAGAAGAAGTAGACAAAGAGGAGGCCACAGAAGCTCCAGAACCCAGTATAATGGCAGAGATTTTAGAACCAACTTCAGAACCTGAACTAGACAACAGTTTAACTGAGGAACGAAATGACGACAGTGAAGGGGAAACAGCTGTATCGGAATCAGACCCGAAGCTGAGTCAAAACCAGAGGGATTTAGTGTAGTAGAGGTTTTGGAACTGGAGGATGATGCTTCTAAACCCGCCACACCTGAGGACGAGTCTGCAAACCTCCTGGAGCCTGACGCACAGCCAGACCCAGGGATGGACCTGTCTGCACCGGCGGAAACACATGAAGAAGAGTTTGAAGAAGTGGTGGACCCGGAACCAGACAGAACGCCTGAAGGGGTGGCTGTCGTCGAGGAGGAGGTTTCACCGGTAGAACCCGATCCACTGGGAGCTGGCGTTGTGGACCCTAAACCAGACACACCAGACCCTGCAGGAGTGGAGGAGGCTGTGGAGGTTCTAGAACCAAAAGCCGAAGCAGCGGACATTACTGAACCAACCGCGCAAACCATCAAAATCCTGGAGCGCTTGGAGGACGAGGAGGACTTTTACTTTGTAGGACATGCTGTTGAGGTGGTGGACGATTCCAACTTCCTTCAGCCCTCTGACTACAACCAACCCTCCAGGGGGGATAGCCTTCCAACAACTACGGACAGATACGACTATCCAATCATTGATGACATCTATGTTGACCGGGACGTCGACCCCAGTGTTGAGGAGGGGGAAGAATTCAGCCAAACAGAAACAAGCGTTGAGTCGGAGCAAATGGCAGGTGGAACAGGTAAGACAACAGATGGCAGAACGGGTTTGAAACTAGGAAACTGAAATATAGAAAGGGCTCATTCTTCAAAGAAGCATTTTTTGGTCACTGAAATAGAAATGCAACGAACAGCTATAGGCGGTCTTAATGAAGTTATGCTCTGGAATTGGAGATAATTACATTCACCCCCCTGGGAGGATGATGAGGCTATTCTTAGCGATGCAGCACAGGAGAGGGGAAAGTGTGCGTTGTCGTTAATTACACAACATCTGAAACTTTTAATTCCTTGCTTAATAACTTGAACTCCAAACCATTTGAAACGGTAGAGAGGAGAGAAGCTCACGCATGTTCAATGAGGGACAGGAACCAGAGAGATCTATACAGATACGTAAAAAGGAGCAGAGCATAGAGCTCATGATGCATCAAATGTCTCTGACCATTATGCACTGGATTTAACCATTATGCATGAAGTACTCTTAACAGAAACCTAGCCGCCCGTCGTTGAATAGAAAACCCGACAACTCAAGGTACTTGATGAATAGGGTCATATCTAATGGTGGAGCCTGTCACTCTTGACAGACGCCAACCCGAATGCTTTCATGAGCTTATCTGAGTTCTCACAAAACGCTTTCAGCCACGGGACGTCCTCTCGACCTCCAGGGGAGGTGATGGAAGAGATGAATGGCTGCTCGCCTTGATTGATCGGCAGCGGGGAAGCGGACAATAAGTCATAGGTCTGGACGGGTGCGAGGCGATTACTACCAGGGTTGTCAACAATGAAGACAGCGTCACCTCCAAACGGGAGGTTAATTAGGTGTCAAGCAGTGGTGTTCAGAATGCTGATATTGATGGGCTGTTGCGATTGGCTGTCAGACGTGCATGCGAGGCAAAGCCTCGCGCGACACACAGGAAGTCAAAACCAGCCCTCAACAAGGCGTCTGGGACAAGCATATGTTCTGTGAAACATTCAGGTTGTAGTGCTCTACAAGAAGAACCGTAGAACCAGGTAGAACAGTGGAACCTGTTAACCCAATGACCATAACCATAGAACCACGTAGAACCAGAACCCAATCACCAGAACCATAGAACCAGAACCCAATCACCAGAACCATAAAACCAGAATGTTAGAACCAGGTAGAACCCTAGAACCTGAGAAACCAATCCCGTAGAATTAGGTAGAGCCATAGAACCAGGTAGAACCTCAGAACTAGAACCCAATCCCCGGATCCTTAGAACCAGGTATAGCTGGTACTATTTACTTATTAAGACCAAAAAAAAATTAAATGCATCAGCCACGGTAAGATTTGAGAGTTATTAAGAGAAAGAGTGGGGTTTTGAAGAGGAACCAAAACAAAGGTCTCCTCCCTCTCTGTTTGCCCGCCATTGAGTAGAGTACATTCACACCCCCGTGGCACCGGGATAACACTCCGGTAACCCCACGCATGAAGACAGGTGATTGACAGGCACGATGACTCTACAAACCGATGCTGCAAGAGATGCCTTTAGCAGTCTAACAAAGAAGAACATGTGAAGTGAGACACTGAGTCTGTAGTGGTTCCACTGGGAGCTGAGACGGTGGTGCAGTAGGGTATCAGCACCGGGACCCAAGACTGCCCTGTGGCTTGGGGGGTACAAGCCGGGAGTCAGACAGGAGATGCGTTACCTAATCTTTATTCCATCTTTTCTGACGGTAAAATATAAAAAGCACATTCTTTTCCCCCTCATGTTTCAAAGGGGAGACAGCGGCGTCTGCGGGCTCCACAGAGACCGGGGGAGATGGAGCTGAAGATGGCTCACCTAGAGAGAGGGACCAAATGCCCTCAGAAGAACAGAGTGGTGTGACGGCTGGACCCATCCCGGACTCCCTCCCCGCCGCTCCCGAACCTTCTGAAACAGAACCAGCGCTTCCCAGCGCGGGCCCCCCGGGTCTGTCTGGGGCGGAGGCGGCGCCTACGTCAGCCACGGAGGAGGAGGTGGAGGAGGTGAAGGAGGCGGAGGCGGTTCCTACGTCAGCCTCAGAGGAGGAGGTGGAGGTGGAGGTGACGGCGCCTGCTGTGGTCATCATGGAGGAGGAGTTAGAGGAGAGGGAGGAGGAACTAGAGGAGAGGGTGGAGGACCTGGGGGATGGAGGCCCCACCAGCCCGCCGGCCGTCGAGATGGAAGGTGTGTCCGACGACGTGAAAGATCTGCCGGTTGAGCTCGACCAATCGGACGCGCTGAGCCCTGAGTCAGCTGACCCGCAGAGTGAGGGGAGTGGCTTGGGGTTCCTAGATATCCAGCACCACGGTGGCTCCGCCTACGCAGAGATACCTGACCACGCCCACCATGACCACAGCCAGTAAGGGCCGGGAGCTGGTGGTGTTCTTCAGCATGCGGGTCACCAACATGAAGTTCTCTGAGGACCTCTTCAACAAGACATCTTCAGAGTACCGCTCCCTGGAGAGCAGCTTCATGGACATGGTGAGCACTAACTAGAGAACTAACTAGAGTACTAACTAGAGCATTAACTGGAGTACTAACTACAGCACTAACTAGAGCATTAACTGGAGTACTAACTAGAGTACTAACTAGAGCACTAACTAGAGTACTAACTAGAGTACTAACTAGAGCACTAACTGGAGTACTAACTAGAGCACTAACTAGAGTACTAACTAGAGCATTAACTGGAGTACTAACTAGAGCACTAACTAGAGTACTAACTAGAGTACTAACTAGAGCACTAATAAGAGCACTAACTAGAGTACTAACTAGAGCATTAACTGGAGTACTAACTAGAGTACTAACTAGAGCACTAACTAGAGCACTAACTAGAGCACTAACTAGACTAATAACTAGTGTACTTACAAGGGTACTAACGAGTGTACTAACCAGAGTACTACTCAGTGTACTTACAAGGGTACTAACGAGTGTACTAACCAGAGTACTACTCAGTGTACTAACCAGAGTACTACTCAGTGTACTAGACCAGAGTACTAACCAGTGGGTAGTAACTAGAGGAGTACTGAGGTAGTGGGAGGAAGAAAGAGGGAGAGAGGGGGAGGGCGGAGTGAGAGGTGGGAGGAGGTAGAGGAGAGAAGAGAGGGTTGTTCTAACCCATGGAGCGTGAGCCATCCTCACAGCCCTAACACACCTCCACCCCCACCCTCTCCACCCAGCTCCTCCCCTACCTGCAGTCCAACCTGACGGGCTTCCGGCAGCTGGAGATCCTGAACTTCCGGAAGGGCAGCGTGGTGGTGAACAGCCGGATGAAGTTCCGGCGCTCCGTGCCCTACAACGTCACAGAGGCCGTGACCTGCCTCCTGGAGGAGTTCTGCTCCTCCGAGAACCACCTCCACTTCCACATCGACAGCCGCTCGCTGGACGTGGAACCAGGTAGCAGCCTAGAACCCTAGAACCAGGTAGCAGCCTAGAACCCTAGAACCAGGTAGCAGCCTAGAACCCTAGAACCAGGTAGCAGCCTAGAACCCTAGAACCAGGTAGCAGCCTAGAACCCTAGAACCAGGTAGCAGCCTAGAACCCTAGAACCAGGTAGCAGTCTCGAACCCTAGAACCAGGTAGCAGTCTCGAACCCTAGAACCAGGTAGCAGTCTAGAACCCTAGAACCAGGTAGCAGCCTAGAACCCTAGAACCAGGTAGCAGCCTAGAACCCTAGAACCAGGTAGCAGCCTAGAACCCTAGAACCAGGTAGCAGCCTAGAACCCTAGAACCAGGTAGCAGCCTAGAACCCTAGAACCAGGTAGCAGCCTAGAACCCTAAAACCAGGTAGCAGCCTAGAACCCTAGAACCAGGTAGCAGCCTAGAACTCTAGAACCAGGTAGCAGCCTAGAACTCGATAACCAGGTAGCAGTCTAGAACCCTAGAACCAGGTAGAAGTCTAGACCCTAGAACCAGGTAGCAGCCTAGAACCCTATAACAGGTAGCAGCCTAGAACCCTATAACCAGGTAGCAGTCTAGAACCAGAGCACTAGAACCAAGTAGAACCCTAGAACTAGAACCAGTTAGACCCTTAGAACTAGATCACTAGAGCCAGGCAGGAGCCTAGAACCAGAACCCTATAACCAGTAAGACCCTTAGAACTAGATCACTAGAAGCAGGTAGAACCCTAGAACTAGAACAAGTTAGACCCTTAGAACTAGATCACTAGAAGCAGGTAGAACCCTAGAACTAAAACCAGTAAGACCCTTAGAACTAGATCACTGGAACCAGGTAGAACCAGGTGTTTGTGGTACTGTAGGTCACCTGTCAGACGTCACCGGAGCGTCTGAGGGATGGCGGCAAGGCCGGTTGGCCAGAGACAGATTACCTCTCAGAGCAGTTGACTCACTGATCGCTGACGCCCGTCACAACGAAACACAAGCCCTCAAAGCCCCCCAGGGCAACATGAACTGGTTTAATTAGGAGACAGGTCGTTAGGGTGCGGCTAGGGGGAGGCATCCTGGGAGGCCTGCCTGTTCCGCTGCGCTCGTTAGAGTCCGACCCAAGACCACCTCACCCCCCCCCTCAGGGCAGGCTGCCACGCCCCTTTAATTAAGAGCAGCTAATGAGAAGGAGGTTCCTCCCCTGCTGCTGGTTACTTACCCATTAGTGCTCATTAGCGTCTGCTAATTAATGAGTGCCTGCGGAAGATTGTTTAACTGCACAGACATGGAAGCAAGATGTCACACACACACAAGCACACACAGAAGCACACTCTCACTCTCATAACATCACTCACACACAAACTCACACACACACAGACACACACACACACACACACTCTCACACACACACAGAATCACACACACTCTCAGCACCACACACACTCCCCCTCTCATGACTTCACTCACACACCCAAAGACTCACACACGCCGACGTGTGTCTGGAGGTATACCTGTCTGGTGTGTGACAGACAGGCATACCTCCAGACAGCTGGCTCCTTGCAGATGTGGGACCCCGGTTCCGTCCCACCTGGCCCTCAGACACTCGTTTCCCCAAGGGCCCCTGATGTTGGGCCCTCCGGCGACGCAGCCCCCCCACGCAGACAAGCTGAGACCTCATTAATGTCTCACTCCTTCAGCACCGGCACTGAGGGAGAGAGAGAGAGAGAGAGAGAGAGAGAGAGAGAGAGAGAGAGAGAGAGAGAGAGAGAGAGAGAGAGAGAGAGAGAGAGAGAGAGAGAGAGAGAGAGAGAGAGAGAGAGAGAGAGAGAGAGAGAGATGGAAAGGGAGGAGGAGGAAGTATTTTGTGATACCAATGCTGTATGCCTCTCCCCCCTCTCTCCCCCTCCTTCCCCAGCGGACCAGGCGAACCCCTGTAAGTTCCTGGCCTGTGATAGGCTGTCGCGCTGCGCGGTGGGGCGGCCGGGCGGGGAGGCGGAGTGTGTGTGTCAGCCCGGCTACGTCTCATTGGACGGCCTGCCCTGCCAGAGCGTGTGTCTCGTCCAATCGGATCTCTGCCCCGCGGGGAGCCGCTGTGAGGTCATACCGGGACGGGGAGCGGTGTGCAGGTGAGTCTGTCTGTCTCTCTGAAGGTCTGTCTGTCTGTCTGTCAGTCTCTTTCGATCGATCTACCTGTCTGTCTGGGTGTATACCCGTCTGTCTGTCTGACTCCCTGTCTGCCCAGGAGTCACAGCATCAGAAACCACAGCAGTAGACCAGAGTACAGGAAACAGGAAGTGGTCCTGCTTCCTGTGCTAGCTGGGGCTGCGTCATGCGCGGTGACAGGGCGCTGGCGTTCTCCGTCAGGTTCTGGGGTTCTCAGAGACGTTCTCCGTCAGGTCCGGTTATTCCTGGTGTTCTCCGTCAGGTTCTGGTGTTCTCAGAGACGTTCTCCGTCAGGTCCAGTTATTCCTGGTGTTCTCCGTCAGGTTCTGTGTTCTCAGAGACATTCTCCGTCAGGTCTGGCGTTCCTGGTGTTCTCCGTCAGGTCCGGTTGTTCCTGGTGTTCTCTGTTAGGTCTGGTTGTTCTCAGAGACGTTCTCCGTCAAGGTCCCCCGCTACACCCACCCCCAGCCCGCTGACTCCTCCGTCCTGTCGTGGTGCTCCTGTCTCTGGAGATCGCCACGCACGTCTTGTTCCTGACGACGTTCCCGACGACATTCCTGAACTCGCTCCACCGAACGGGAGGAGGGCAGCGCCTCTCCTGTCGGCCTCGTGAATAATTAGTATATCCCCGAGACCTGCACCGTGTCGCCTCAGTTAATTACAAACGAGCATTTAGCCGCTCGTTAATTTGATGTGATAATTAGAACGTCTGTCGTCCATGAAGTCGAGGTGCGTCGTGTGGTTTCGTTTGTGGTTTCGTTTCTCGTTTGAGTTAACAGATTATTTGGGAATCGATATGCGGAAAGGTCTTTTGTGCAGTTGTACTTTTGAAATGGATGGGGAACTTTATACTTGGTCCTCCTCATAAATCCATATTGGTTTAACGAGGTTGGGTGATTAAAGCCTGTAAAGAGGCTTTGTCATCGTTGAGACGGAGACATTACTGTTGCTGGACAAACGCCTCTGGTTCCTCTTGGCACAGAAACATTTAACACTGAATCACACTTCCCTCACCTCCATCCCGGCACAACGACTGGAGCTGGAAGCTCTGTGGGACATCCCAGGAAAACACTAAACGTGAGGACATTCATGTCTGGAACCCCAGTGGGAGGATTATCTCTAAGGACGCGAGGAAAAGCCTCTTTCCACAGCCCCGCTCCGCTCTCACAGACCACTGCTTAGTCGCTGTTGTTGATTCCAAACCAGCGAACCCACAGCGGGACTTCCTGCCCGGCTGACATTTTGTGAGGAATCAATATGTCGGCTCTGGCAGTGATGCTCAGCGTTTGATACCGCCACGCTCTAACAGCCGTCTGTGTTCGTATCTCCTGAGCAACAGGTGAGCGTTGGAAGTGGGTCACGCGGCTGAATGCCATTTCTGAAGGATCTCGACTCAGCCTCCGCACGGCTTATTAGGACCGGCGCCATGGTAACGTCATGGCAACGCGACGGACGAATCTGATAGATGGAACGCCGTATAAGTTATGGATGGTTTTTAGATCCAGTCTCGATTCAGCCACGGCTCCTCTATGATGTTCACGGAGAGATCTGAAAATCACCACCCGTTCTCACATCTTATCTCTAGAATGATTGATCGTCCAGAGGTCACGTCTAAAACATAGGAGCTGGGTTATCTAGCCTGGCAACCCCAGACTAATTGCAAGTTGCTAATTAGTCTGGAACCTCTCTGTTCGTTTATGCCCTCCGAGGGGCGTCACCACCGGGCGCAGACCACAACGCCTATGGAGGTAATTGGACAGGCCTTCAACCAATCAGAGCAAGGGAACAGGAGCCGCACAAACAAAAAACTGCCTGGGTCACCAGGTCACGCGTGTTGGTGTTCCCTCTGAACGGGCTCCAACGCTTGTCCAGGGGCAGAGTGGTTAATGGTTTGATTCCCATTAACATTCAGACACGCTGTCCGGAAGCAAAGTGACCCGTTAGAATATCCAGGACCTGTGCCTGAGCAAACGCTCATCCCACATGATGAGAAGAAGAAGTCTGGCTTTCTTTCAGTCTGGAGAACAGCTCTACATCGTCTGGCCTTCATCCAACAATTATCCTGGCCTGTCGCCTCACCGGTGACATTTACAATTCATCAGCGGTGTGCTTAATGCTGAAGTGACGTGAGTCACAGCAGAACACAAGGAACGCGACCTGTTCTTGCTCTGCTGCTCGTTTCTTTGCGCTCCTCGCGGCCGTACCATCTCCGCCACAGCCTCAGATTTACCAGGCGCTCTTTTTAGATCCTAACCCTCATCCTAATGGTTCCTTGGTGAGCAGAGGTGAGGCGTCGCTGGGTATGCTCCCACCACTGAGGAGCGGTTCTTCATGTCGGTTCTGCTCCCAACTCTTATCTGAGGAGCGGTTCTTTAGGTTGGTTCTGCTCTCTCTCTGAGGAGAAGCGGTTCTTTAAGTTGGTTCTGCTGCCATCTCTATCTGAGAAGTGGTTCTTTATGTTGGTTCTTCTCCCCACGCTCTTTCTGAGGAGTGGTTCTTTATGTTGGTTCTGCTCTCTATCTGAGGAGCGGTTCTTTAAGTTGGTTCTGCTCTCTATCTGAGGAGCGGTTCTTTAAGTTGGTTCTGCTCCCTATCGGAGGAGCGGTTCTTTAAGTTGGTTCTGCTCCATCTGAGGAGCGGTTCTTTAAGTTGGTTCTGCTCTCTATCTGAGGAGCGGTTCTTTAAGTTGGTTCTGCTCCCTATCGGAGGAGCGGTTCTTTAAGTTGGTTCTGCTCCCACTGCTCCATCTGAGGAGCGGTTCTTTTGTTCTGAGCAGGTCTGCTCTGGAGCAGGGTTCTCTTCATTGGGGCTTCACTGGCTGCCCTCTGCCTTCCTTAAGCACCACCTATGGCCTCCGCTGTCTCAGCAGGGCCGGAGGCCTCCTGAAGGACACCACCCACCCCGGCCACCACCTCTTCAACCTGCTGCCCTCTGGCAGGCGCTTCAGGTCCATATTTGCCAGAACAAATACGCTAACTATGTGTGCACTTTTAAGAAGCTGCTCATTGCATTTCGTTGTACTTTGTATAATGACAATAAAGCTTTCTATTCTATTCTCTTCTAACCATATTTAACGGTGCAGTCTTCTGATTCTGGTTTCCTCTCTTCCAGGAGGGAGGCTGGAGGCCGTGCACTCAGCGGAGTGACCGGGTAGGAGGCCGGGACCCTGGACCATCGCAGCACCAGGTGAGAGGGCCTCAGGATACCCATGGATCCTCTGGAGGACCAAGCCTCGACGTAGAAACCATCAAGTAATAAGATAAAGAAGGGGTCTGTACTGGGCAGCTCCCAGTAGAACCAGTAGCAGACTGAGGTGGAACTGGTAAGCTCCCAGTAGAACCAGTAGCAGACTATGGTTGAACTGGTAAGCTCCCAGTAAGTAACCATTGGGCGTACTGTGTTTTACCTTCAGAAAGTCGAAGTGGGAAAAGGTAATTTCCTAGAAACAGAATCCCAGGAGTGTGTGCGTGGAATCTGAATGAGGATGGAAGCTCATCCAAACGCACAAACAACACAACAACACTGTCTTCTGATGAAAGATCCCCCTGCTCACAGATCAGACGGCAGTAATCCCCCCCCCTAGCGCTGTGCTGAATCCCAGGGGGCCGGTAGACCACCACACTGTGTGTGTGTGTGTGTGTGTGTGTGTGTGTGTGTGTGTGTGTGTGTGTGTGTGTGTGTGTTACATTCTGTGCAATAACCGCCCCCCCCTGAGTGTGGGAACCAGAGTATCTCCTGATGGGGCACTGAGCTGTCAGGGAGAAGGCACCACGATGTTAACCTGAGATCTTCTGTCATTAGTCGTGAGTTTTAACGAGGGTCTCTTCAGTCCTGCTTAGCGGGGTCAGTCTGAAGCTCTCCCTGATGTGTGGTTTGTGTGTCAGGGGTTACACTGGAAGGGTCTCAGGCGTCTGGTGAGGTCGTGTGTGTCTGGGCCCATTATGAAGACCTTGTCTCACTTTGGTTTCACAGGACGTTGGTAACCCCCCCGGGTTTGGGATCGTGGCTAAGGGTTCAATCAATCAATTTTCTTCTGACAAATGTAGTTATTGTAAGTCGATACGGCTAAATGCCCTTAATATAAATGTCAATGTAATCATTCTGCAAAATCCCAGCGCTAGAGTCTGCTGCCCTCAGCTCATCTTTCTGAACGCTACGATGAGGCATAAACTCACCGATTAAAGATTACATTTACATTTAGGGCATTAACGAGACGCTTTTATCCAAAGCATCTTACAATAGGCACATTTGTTAAAAGAAGTGAAACAATACATCACTGTCGGTACAGTGAGGATGTTCATAGAACCAAGTGCAAGTGCTAACAATCTAGGGTTAGGGTTAGGGTTAGAGGTTAGGTTAGATCAGAGGTGAGGTGCTGAGAAAGATCTCCTGAGGACCAGAAAGGGACCAGGCAGTTCTTCTCCTCCTCAGTGTAGAGCAGGCCGCTAACAGAGACCTGCTGTGACCACGGAGAACCTCAGAACACATCCAGCGCTACACTGCTCACCGTCCTCTCAAAGTTAAACAGCTCTGAGCGCTCCTCAGTGTTACCGCAGCGCTGATCTGCTTGGATTTAGTCGATGTTTACCGCACTGAGCTCGTCGTTACGACCGCCGGGTGAAACCAATACTCAGGGAGACATTCCAGTTGGTCACTCTGATTGGCTGCTAGAATAACTCGTTAGCTCATTGTTTTAGCGCCCTACACGGTGTGGGAGGCAGTGCTGAGCAGTGCACGACTGTAGAAAGGTCATTTCCTGTTGGCTTTAATGATGCGACGGTTCCCTTCCAGGTCTGGTGGAACTACGGATCCCCCCCCCCCCACCCCAGAGCCCCCCACACCTTTCAATAGGACCACCAATCACACGGCTTTGGCGCCCAAACAAACAGTTTTGCGGGCAGTTGAATCCCAGCCAACAATGATCTCCACCCCTCTCTTCTCCTCCACCCCTCTCCTCCCCTCTTCTCCTCCACTCCTCTCCCCCTCTCTTCTCCTCCACCCTTCTCCATCCTCTCTCAAACAAACAGATTACGTAGCGCCCCCCCCCCCCCCCCCCTCCAAGGCGCCAGGACTTTCCGACCGGCACCGATTGGTCGCCCCCGTTCTCAGTCACTTCCTGCCTCTTCCGAGGCCACCCCTGAGGACGGGGGTCCCGGACAAAGACCTCCCTCCCCCCGCATGGACCCCCACGAGGAGGAGACCCCCACCTGGAGACCCTGAGCGCTTGGCTCTGTTTGTTTAGCTTTTTGGTATCTTAGGAAATCCTGCAGCACCTGATGGAGGGTCACTAGCTTCGGGACCCCTGAGCACGTTGAGCTGAGACCCCGTTTAGGACCCCGAGATCATGTTTAGCGCAGACATGGCCACACTCCGGTGCTGATGAGTTGAGCCAGTAAAGTTTTTTAAAAGGACTAAACCTTGGTAACCGATCTCATCCATCTCATCCATCTCAGACTTGTTGTTCAGGTGCTTCTAGCGCTTCAGTCGTTGTGACAGATGATGTCGGTACGTTATGGTCCTTTAGAGTTAATAACATTCTGTCTTTAGGGAGATGCGTTCAGTGTGTCTCTTTTCTTTGGGGTACGTTCTGAGGTCACATCTCTGTGTGAACACTTTGGCAGAGGAGCTCATTACCTCAGAGTCAAGCTCGCTTTTGGTATCAAAACCCCAAAAGTATAGAGAAAAAGGGAAAACGGTAAACAATTGATGTTGCCCAGTGTGCTAAGAAAACTGATCCTGTATACAATGTGTACATATGTAAAAACATTTGACCTTTAACTTTGGGTCACTGCAGCAGTCTGCTGTCAAACTGGATCTGAAACCACCTGAAGTCTAATTCACAGTAATTGAAACGGAGACGGAAATAAAAAAAGTGTCTAATATTTTCTGCTTGGACAAAGCGAGTCTCTCGGCTGAGCGAGAGCTGGAGGTCAGAGCTGTACTGTAAATACTTTGTAAATATCAGGGTTGTTCCGCAGTCAACAAAACCGTTGGCTACCAAAAGCTGTTGTACAAAATGTTCTAGAGTTAAACTGTGAACTGTTTTATAATCTAGAGTCATGTGTGTGTCTGGTTTTGTTCCTTAATAAAGAAAAGAAGAGACTCAGACAGCAGAGTGAAAGATGGATTGCGTTTTTTATTCATCAGTTAGAGATCAGCGTTAGAAAACCCCGCATGTGGAAAAAAGGCAGTGCTACTGGGAATGATTGTAATGGATGTGAAGGAGCGGGACAGACCGCACGTACCGGGACAGAGCGCATGTACCGGGACACGAGCGCATGTACCGGGACACACCGCATGTACCGGGACACACCGCATGTACCGGGACAGAGCGCATGTACCGGAACACACCGCATGTACCGGGACAGAGCGCATGTACCGGGACAGAGCGCATGTACCGGGACAGACCGCATGTACCGGGACAGACCGCATGTACCGGGACAGAGCGCATGTACCGGGACAGAGCGCATGTACCGGGACAGACGCTCGGTCCCGGAGAACGTCGTGCAAGCGAGGGCCGGGGCGACTGCTGAGAGTGGGCGGGACGCGAGACGCCCCCTAGTGCGACCCCCGGCGACGACACGGGGAGCGTGTCCAGGGTGCCTGTTCTACCTTCTCTTCTACGTTTGAAGTTCTGCTCTGCGTCCTGTTCTATGTTCTGTTCTACGCCCAGCTCTACGTTCTGTTCTACACCCTGCTCTACGTTCTGTTCTACACCCAGCTCTACGTTCTACTCCCAGCCCTACGTCGCCCGGGGGGCGGGGTTATTGCTGTGTGTTCCTCTGTCGAGTTCCTCCCACACCCTTGGCTCTCGAAGCGTTCCAACACAAATAAACAGCCGTTCCAGTGTCAGGTCGCTCCTTCCTCGCCCTCTCCACCTCCTCCCTGCTGTTGAGGACGAGCTCAGGTGAGCCCAGATGTTCCCAGGGAAGCAGTGGACAAGGTCAGGCCCAGCCACACATCTGGCCACGATGTTTGGAGGACCCACTGTTGACATGGCAACATGAGCACGTCTGCATAACGGTACAATCT
>OLKM01000258.1:254353-259353 GCA_900291075.1 Melanogrammus aeglefinus | reverse complement strand
TGGTACTGGTCTGAACTGGTGTGGTTCTGGTCTGGTACTGGTACTAGACTGTTCTGGTACTGGTCTGAACTGGTGTGGTTCTGGTCTGGTACTGGTACTGGACTGTTCTGGTACTGGTCTGAACTGGTTTGGTTCTGGTACTGGTACTGGTACTGGACTGCTCTGGTACTGGTCTGAACTGGTTTGGTTCTGGTCTGGTACTGGTACTAGACTGTTCTGGTACTGGTCTGAACTGGTTTGGTTCTGGTACTGGTACTGGTACTAGACTGTTCTGGTACTGGTCTGAACTGGTTTGGTTCTGGTCTGGTACTGGTACTAGACTGTTCTGGTACTGGTCTGAACTGGTGTGGTTCTGGTCTGGTACCGGTACTGGACTGCTCTGGTACTGGTCTGAACTGGTGTGGTTCTGGTCTCACCGTAGTCGGTGATGGACTTGGGGGCGCGCAGGTCGGGTCCGTCCGTGTTACGCTTCTTGTTCTTGGACTTCCAGGCGTGGTAGACCTTCAGGCGCCGGTGGAACTCCTCCCTGCAGGCGGCCAACAGCTCAATGTCTGCAGACACACACCACACAACAACAGCTCACTTTCACCTCCCGGTAACGACGTCATCAGGGGATGAGCTTCCACTTCCAGTCTCTCTTGTGACACTTTGGTTGTACGAGAGACCCCAGAGGACGACCCTAAGTCTGGGCCAATCGGTCGGCCCTTGAGCAGTGATTGGCCAATCACAGCTCAACATGGGTGGAAGGGCGGGAACGGGTCGATCGATGGACCAATGGCAGGCAGTGAACACGGAAGTTCAACGGTAAACTATGAAACATGGAAACTTAAGTTTAACAAATCAATTTATAATACAGATAAAATATAAAATATGTATTCAGGTCAAAGTAAACAATAGAAATGGGTAATAAATGAAGAATGAATTTGAATAGCAAACGACCTGATGTTAAAATGGTAAAGGTTTGAGCTGCTTTTCCAGGTGTTGCTGTTGGTTCCGTGCTGCCGGTATATCTGACCCCTGACCCCCCCCCCCCCCCCCCTGCCGGGGTGGAGCAGGACGGACAGGCGGTCAGGGGACAGCGAGGATGGATGGACAGGCGGTCAGGGGACAGTGCGGGGGGACGGACAGGCGGTCAGGGGACAGTGCGGGGGGACGGACAGGCGGTCAGGGGACAGCGTGGGGGGACGGACAGGCGGTCAGGGGACAGGCGGGGGACGGACGGTCAGGGGAGAGCGAGGGGGGACGGACCGACGGACGGCCACTATGGGACAGAGACGCGCCCCGTCTCTCCAGAGGAGCGTTGCTCAGCAGTTGCGCGGTCACGCGGCGAGATGCTCAACGCACACCAAGTGGCTCCGTCACGCTCAGCTCCACCAAGGGGAGAAAAACACTCTGGGGGGGGGGCGCGCGGGATTGGCACCCAGCGTGTCAAAGACAACAAGGGAGACAAAGCTCTGCTCTGCACGCGCCGCAGGCAAGGCTAATTAGCAGCGCCGCCGCTGGTGGTGGTGGAGGTGGGGCTGGTGGTGGTGGTGAGGCCGGTGGTGGTGGTGGTGGTGGTGGTGGTGGAGGGGGTGGTGGTGGTGGTGGTGGTGGTGGAGCGGGGTGGTGGTGGGGGAGAGAGGGGGGTGGTGGTGGTGGTGGAGGCGGGGTGGTGGTGGTGGTGGTGGTGCTGGTGGTGGAGGCGGGTGGTGGTGGTGGTGGTGGTGGGGCGGTGGTGTGGGGGGAGACGGGGGTGGTGGTGGTGGTGGTGGTGAACACGCTCTGCAGTCCGTCAGCGTGTCGTCAGGCGGTGGCGGCGGCGGGGGGCAGCAGCAGCACATCTGTATTCAGCCCTCGGCCTCAGGGAGGGAGCGTCTGATAGCAGCGCTGTGTCCCTGCCCCGCCGGGAGCCGGCTCCCTCCGCTGGGACCATTAATATCCAGGCTTCCGCTGGTGGTCTGCCCCCCCGACCGCTACCCCCACCCTGTCCTCCCCCTCCTCCACCCACCTCCCCTCCACCCGAACCCCCCCTAAGCTCCGACAGACGGAGAGGGAACTCTGAGAAATGGAAGAAAATTGCCGGGAACGTATTTCCTCGACCCGTCACCCGGGTTGTTTTTCTACCCTGGGGATGCGCTGGGATGCCTCCAGACGTCGTGGTCTGACCCCAGCGCCTCCTTGGGTTTCAGCCATCCCAGCGCCCGAGGCCAGAGGCGATGGCCACGCGGTCTACAGCATAGGACAGTTCAAACCGCTCGTTGCGTCGCTGCGACTATAACCTGCGCGACAGTGACGCAACATGCAGGAGGCAGCAGTACCCGTTGACCAAAGATACAGGGCTCCACGACAGATAACACAGGGGTGCGATTAACGTGCCTGAGTGTCACTCAACCAACTGTCTGTTTGGACAATCCGTGATTTATGACGAAACCCACATGGGATCCGCTCTCCCCCAACTGAGTCCAGTCGCTGCTGAACCTCACCGTCGCCGTCGCCGCGCCGACCTGGCGGCACGCGATAGGTCGGTTACCGGAGCATGTGACCGGTGGGGGCCGGGCGACGGACGGACGGACGGACTCACCGCAGGAGGTGTTGATGGCGTCCCTCAGCTCGGCGTACTTCCACTTGCTCAGCTCGTACTTCTTCACGCCTGCCGCCGCCTTGGACGCCTGCACCAGCGGCCCCCTGGACAGGAAACACGGCAACGCACACAGGAAGTCACCGTCCGTTCACAGGAAGTCACCCTCCCACACACAGGAAGTTCTCACACAGCCGGGAGGAGAGGAGAGGAGAGGGGAGTCCAGCGACGGGGGGAGAGAGAGAGAGGGAGGGAGGGAGGGAGGCGTGATAGAGAGGGAGAGAAAGTCTTTGACTGGATGCTCTAGAAATGATTGTTTTTATATTGTTTGTTTTCCCCCCCAGCGTTGGCCAGAGGTCGGGGGGATGCCGGAGCCCACACTGTTTACTACACCAGCCTCGCTGCCAGTTACACAAATCTGCAGCGCTCACGATTAAACACCTGGAGACCCCCCAAGTGGTCGACTGCGGTCAGAAAGCCCGACAGCGCTAATCACACCCCGCCCCCCCCCCCCCGGACCACAACACCTGGAGGGTAGAACAAACGGCGGGCCTTATTTGCATATTCAAATGGCGGTTCATTTGGCGCGCTGAACCAAAGCCAACGCAGAACAGGACGGGGGTCTGGGGGGGTTACTGGGAGAGCTGGGAGCCAGAGAGAGAGAGGGAGGGGGGGGGAGAGTGTTACAGCATGCCAGCGCCTCCCCGTCCAGTGAGGCGGTCAGTCCTGGGGGGAGGGGGTCTGTCTTGGGGGTTTGGGCCTGTCCCCGGGGGGGGCGGGGTCCGTCCTGGGGGGTGGGGTCCCAGCGTGAGAGAGAGGCGAGAACTTCAGGTATGGAACGAGAGGATGGAGTCTGAACCCTGCACTGCCTTAACCCCCGAGCAATACACCTTCTAGTGCTGCGGGTTCCACTGCCTTAACCCCTGAGCAATCTGTAGTCTGATGCTACATGTGCTCCCTCTCCCTTCAAACCACTCCCTCCACTAACAGTATTTCACTGCACAGCCCATAAACGCACAGGAAGACCATATATAGATACATCTATATAGATATACTGATATATCTCTAGATGAGATATAAAAAGACAGACAGTGAATGTGTGAGCACGTTGCTGACAAACAACAGTTGTTGATCTGATATATTCTCTACTGAAAACACAATCTGCCCCTCTGTCTTCTGCCAAGATGCTGGCTCCAGTTCGCTGAGCGTTCTGGGATGTAAATCCAGCGCACTCGCACGCCGTGGATTCAGTCCCGGGTCAGAGGATCACATGACCACTCTGCTGCAGCGAAGACGATTGGTCCGGGTCCTCACCCATACTCTAATCCGATTGGTTCGGCGTCACCATGACAGCAGCTGCCTGGAGGAGGACCTAACCTTCAAAGAAGAAGAGAGAGCGGCAGAGAAGCTCTGCCACTCATTCCCAGTATTGATTGACAGGTATGAGCTAATCAGCTGTTTGGAGGACACGTAGCCTCCCTAGCTGTGCCGCGAGGGATACGTGCTAGCAGTTAGCCTTGGGCTGACACCGCGCCCATTCACGCTACCTGTTAAGTAAGCTAACGAGGCAGCTAGCCAAGCGGCCCTGCGTGGCGCTGCTAAGCAGGACATTAGCACCAGCTGGGTCTTTGGCAGAGCTCGTCAAGGCCGAGGCCTCGGCCCAGCCTCCTCTCGGCCTCCTCTCGCCGGCCTTGGCCGACCACGTAAACACGTGTCAGAGACTTAATGAGCAGCCTTCATTCACCAGAGAGTTCCTGTGTTTCATGTGTGGAGCGACCTGATTCACCTTAATCATTGGCTTTGAGGAGAGGATTAAAGATTTTTTTTAGGAATTAACCGGAATTTTAAAGCTGAAAATCTGGTTGAAAACATCAGAGATTAAGCAAATGGTCCAATTAATATCAAGGTGATCGGTGTGATTCAAAACACTTCATTTTGGTTTAAGGATTTGAATGAAACGGGAGATTTCCGCGGTTTGAGGCGGTTGCGAGGCGGATGCTACCCACCTAGCAAGCAGCTCGGTCATTTCCATGGCCATTTCCTCCCTGGGGGAGCAGGACGGTATAGACACAGTTAGCCTGTAGCACAGTTGGGCACGAGCTAGCCAATGCTAACCCTGCTTATAGTTGTGAACACAACATGGTGAACATAGTCATGTTGAAACTATGTAACTATGAAACTATGAAAATGATTTAAGATTCAGGATTTGGTGTAAAAAAACAACAATAATAAAGCAAACGAAAGTGAAAGTGAAAGTGATGGAAAAACATGGTCTACATCAGAGGGGTAGATTATGGGGTAGAGACTAACCCCATAATCCCCCTATAGACAAACCCTAACCCCCAATAACACATAGATCATAATAACAAATCAAAACAAATAAAACCTTTAAAATAGAAAACTTCAAACAATTCAAAAAGGGACCCCCAATCCAAAACTT
>OLKM01000258.1:236853-249353 GCA_900291075.1 Melanogrammus aeglefinus | reverse complement strand
GTGTGTGTGTGTGTGTGTAAACCTGTGTGTGTGCCCGTGTGTGTGTGTGCTAGAGCATGGCTACCCGACCCGAGCCCGCGGGTAGCCCGAGCCCGAGCGGGTAACGGGCCGGGTCGGGTCGGGTTTTTAATTAATTACTTCGGGCTCGGGTCGGGTCGGACGATCTACTTTTTTTTTTTTTTTTTACACATTAATATTTTCTTTCTTTCTTTTTTTACAACAAGACAGACGTGAAAAAAACTAAATTGAACACAAAGCCTTTCTTTGTTGTGATCACTATCTCTCACGTGTTCTCTATAAATACCGGGGGAGAGGGCGGGGGGAGTATGGGTCCAAAGTAACACGGCTTGTTCATATTTATCTTGTTTTTATCAAAAGATATCTGACTGTCAGTGCCCTTGTTTATGCGTGATTACAAACATTGTGACCTATATATCAAATTCATTTTTAGAACGAAAAATCATAATTTCCTATCGGCAGGATCAGGATGTACATGACGCGGTAAAGGAGGTATTATTGCAAAACAATCATTTGTTACTGTCATTTGCTGAATAATTAGGCTATATTTAATAATATTATTTTATTAGGGGACCGAATTTAACACCAGTATCTAGGTTTGACCACTCAACTGGAGAACTAAGGCTATAACTATTTGCCGTATCGTATGGAAGTGCTGCTCACGGGACACCGCGAACAGCTGGAAGAGTCTCTCTCTCTCTCGACGAGCGTCGCGCTGTTAAATGTCATTGAAAATAACATGCATTTTGCATAATAACATTTCGGGTAACGGGTCGGGCCTGGTTTTTAATTTATTAATTCGGGCTCGGGTCGGGTTTGAGAGTCTCGGCTCGGGCCGGGTACGGGCTTAATTTCCAGGCCCGTGCATCCCTCTAGTGTGTGCCCGTGTGTGTGTGTGCCCGTGTGTGTGCCCGTGTGTGTGTGTGTGTGCCCGTGTGCGTGCGTGCCCGTGTTGCGTGTGCGTGTGCGTGTGTGTTACCTGCGCAGCAGCGCGTCGGCCTGCGTCTCCTCGGGGATGAGCTCTGCCTCGCTCTGGGCGATCCGGAGCGCCAGCTCCCGGTCCCGGCGCTCCTGCTCCTGAACCGCCTGCCGGGAATTCTCCTCCTCCCGCTCCGCCTCCACCTGCGCCTCCATCTCCACCTTCACCCCACACACCACATATATATATATATATTATACATACCATATATAAACATACATATCACATATATATACATAACATCTCCACCTTCACCCCACACACCACATATATATATTATATAAATATATATACATATATATTATATAATATATATATATATTATATAATATATATATATATTATATAATATATATATATATTATATAATATATATATATATTATATAATATATATATATATTATATAATATATATATGTGGTGTGTGGCGTGAAGGTGGAGATGTTATGTATATATATATATATATGATATGTATGTTATATATGGTATGTATAATATATATATTATATAATATATATATATATTATATAATATATATATATATTATATAATATATATATATATTATATAATATATATATATATATATATTATATAATATATATATTATATAATATATATATTATATTATATAATATATATATATAATATATATTATATAATATATATATATATATATATATAATATATATATAATATAATATATATAATATATATATATATATAATATATATATATAATATATATATAATATATATATATAATATATATATATATATATATATATATATATATATTATACATACCATATATAACATACATATCATATATATATATATATTATACATACCATATATAACATACATATCATATATATATATATATACATAACATCTCCACCTTCACGCCACACACCACATATATATCATATATATACACAGTATCTACACGCACACACACACATCACATATATACCATATACATCACATATATACCATATACATCACATATATACCACATACATGACATATACTGTAGATCACATATATCCATCACATATACACCATATCCATCACATATATACACCATATCCATCACATATATACACCATATCCATCACATATACACCACATACATCACATATATACACCATATCCATCACATATATACCATATCCATCACAGTACAGTACAGTACTGTACTGTACAGTACAGTACTGTACTGTACAGTACTGTACTGTACTGTATAATTGATCTCTGTCAAGGAAAGTGGATTTTTTCGTATCACTCCTCAACAGTCCGGCAACTTATCAACCCCAGCGTCCTTTGGCGGACTGTTTCTCTACTGATCAACGCTACGAATGGTAACAAAAATAAATTGTAAAAAGACACAACATGTGGAGTCATTTTTTTCGTTTTGGCAAGTAGCCGTGTAATAAGCGGGATAATGTATAGAACGTCGTCATTATCGAAGGTAAGCCCCTTCAGGGCGATATGTATATCATATACATGACATCTATATCATATATATAACATATAAATATAACATTCACATATATCATATACATCCCTCATACATAACCTATATATCATATACATGACATGTACCTATATCATGTACATCTCTTATACATTACATGACATATACATGACGTTTATATCATGTCCATGACACATGTGTCACATGGATCGTGCGTGTGCTGTGTAACCTGGGCCCTCTCTCTCCACAGGCCGGCCCGAGGCGGCTGTGTGACACCGGCTTGGTTTGTTTGGTTTGGTTAGCAGGACGCTTAGCGTTGACCTGCTATCTCGGAGTGCTTCTACTTTCTGGTATTTCTATCTGGCAGCGGTTAGCTGAGCCAGTTTACCAGGATGATGCATCTATTGCACCAACCCTTTCAGAGCTGAGTGTTAATCTGTCTCCCTCCCAAAATACCGCAGTGCCTCTGTGTGCGGTGGTGCGGCCTCGCGCTGCCTCGAGGTGTGAAACCCACAGGCGACGGTCGCGACCAGTGTGTCGAAGTCTCGCTATGCATCGGACCGCTTCAGAGCCGAGCGTTAACCAGCCTCAGATAATAAAACGGTAGCACTCGGAATAGGTCTCATGAAAATAAGGTTGCTTTCATCCAAAGCGCTCTGGGTCCAGGATCTGATCGTCGATAATAAGATCTCCATCCGGGGCCTTTTGTGAAACCGTGTTAAACCCAGATGAGTTTCCAGCCCTAAACAAAGCTACTCCCCCCAATTCCACCCCAGTATCTAGAGAAGTAAAGAAAGGTGGTGGAGTAGCCCCGATATCTAATTCCAAGAGTAATTTAAAGCCTAAGAATAGATATATATTCAGATCCTTTGAGGTGCACGCGTTCTGCTCCTCAGTTCCCCAAAAGAGTTCCAGACTCTTTGGTTTTAGTACACCGTCCCCCAGGACCGTATTCACTTTTTGTTGATGAGTTCTCAACCAGCTCGTCCAGCACCCAACCCACATCGGAGGAAACACGCTGGACCTCCGTCTTGACCCGCGGTCTAGACATTTCACAGCTGGTGGTCTCTCCCACCACCTCAGCTTTATCAGACCATTTTTTTGCCCACTTTCCAGGTGGTGGTACCCTGCCCTGTGACCCCGTAACCATGACAGCCATGGCAGATAAGTTCCAGGGGTTCTGTGCAGTACTGATGACCTCCACAAGGCCTTGTCTGCTGCCATCGATTCAGTTGCTCCGCTCGTAATAAAAAAACGATATTTGAAAAAAACAGCTCCCTGGTTTGATGCAGACACGCGCACCCTGAAGCAAAGTTACAGGCTTGGGTAAAGGGGGGTGTCTGGGTGAGACTGTAATGGTGATTAAGGGCTATACAAATACATTGAATTGAATATACATCCCTTAAATATAACATATATCATATACATGACATATAGATAACATATACATCATAAACATAACACATAGCCTATATCATATAATGACACCCAGCCTGGTTAAAAGCTCCAAAATGAAAATAGTTCAAGACATCCAATGATCAGGGGCGATGATCGAAGCTGAAGAACGCCTTGAATCACCGGAGGACAAACTGAACTCCCTCTGATCAGGACTCCACTGGAGGCCCGACCAGAGGGACCTCTGACCCACTGGTGAGACACAGTGAGTGTCTCCACTGGAGGACCTCTGACCCACTGGTGAGACACAGTGAGTGTCTCCACTGGAGGACCTCTGACCCACTGGTGAGACACAGTGAGTGTCTCCACTGGAGGCCCTGACCAGAGGGAACCCCTGACCCACTGGTGAGACGGTTGTCCCTCTCCAGTGAGGGCCTAAATATCAGAGTACTAATCTCGTTAAGTCAGGCCCTCTCTAATGCCCCTTTTCCACTGCCAAAATAGTCCCGACTCTACTCGGTGCGGTTCGTGCAGCCCTACGCTACACGGCACGGTATCAGTAAATTTTCGCTTTTCCACACAAAACCGTGGCCTGGGACTGGGCGGAGTCGGAGGGCGGAGTCGGAGGTGTTCCGCGTTGATCCGTCCAGGTCCCTCTGTACGCGATCCTCGGACACCACGCACAGAAAGGTCTGAACCTCGCTCATCGACCAAGGGTTGGTTCTTCTTCTCATGTCTTCCATTTTTCTTATTGTTTTGTCGTTGTTGCTCTCGCAGTTGTGTTTTCATACATGACGGGTGAATGTTTTAAAGACCCCCGCGCTTCGTCGCACATATGACGTCATTTCATCTAACCAATCAGTGGACAGCACTGTTCACGTGACATTTAGGCCCCCGACTCGTACCGGCTAGACCTACCTCTGAAACAGGTACGAACAGGTACTGAAAACCGTAACGGGTCCCGCCTCCAACCCGCTGTGGAAAAGGGGCATAATTGACCTCCAAGTGGCCCCAGACGGGGAGGAGCCAGCGGCCCCAGACGGGGAGGAGCCAGCGGCCCCAGACGGGGAGGAGCCAGCGGCCCCAGACGGGGAGGAGCCAGCGGCCCCAGACGGGGAGGAGCCAGCGGCCCCAGACGGGGAGGAGCCAGCGGCCCCAGACGGGGGAGGAGCCAGCGGCCCCAGACGGGGGAGGAGCCAGCGGCCGTCTGTCAGCAGAGACGCCGGCCGACAGACCCGTTTGCTCATTCCTCTCGGCGCGCCCACTCCGCACTCGGCGACTATAAATCAGGTTCCCCCCCCAACGGGCGGCAGAGCGGTGGAGATGCGGCCCCCCAGAGAGGAAGGTAGCGTCAATCACAGCAGACCAGCGAGACACCGACCTGAGGCGCTGAGCCCCTCAAGACACACCGAGGGAGAGCGGCTTCGTCTGACTTAAACGACGGCAACACAAACACAGGGACTCTCCAGCCACACACATCCAACTACACACTCACAAACACACACACCACATAGACCAATGAACACACAGAAACACTCACACAAGGTGACACGCAGACATAACCGTCACCGCTTTCTACGGTGTCCGTTATCCCCGCTCAGGTCAAGAGGTTAGGATCGTAGTGTCCTACTGGGTCTGCGTATCCTCTACGCCCTTTGACCTGACATCCGGCTGAATGGGAATGTCTGTTGACCCTTCAGAGCAGCAACAGACCATAAATCCCACTTTATGCTCTCTGTGTGTGTGTGAGAGCTCACTGTCTGTACGTGGGTAACAAAACATGTTCCACATGCGTCGGCAATATGTTCACCTAAAGGTCGGCAGGACCTCTACGAGAAAAAAGAACACAGACACAAGTAAGCTAACATTGCATTTAGCTGGAGGGATGGACGGGGAGAGGGAGAAACATATCGTGGCGATATGGATTGATAGAGAGAGTAAAGGCAGAGGTCATGTGCTGGGTGATTAACGCACAGGTCTGCTCCATATCTCTCACCCTTCCTCCCCCTCTCCCTCTCTCTCCCCATCACTCTCTCTCTCTATGTGTATATGCCAGCAGCTTCATAACTCACGGCAGCCCCCTGCCCCCCCGCCCCAAGGTGGTCAAACCGGGACAGCCGACCGCCCAGAACCTGATCCCTGGAGGCTCCCCCAGTCCGCGTCGAGTATCACCACACTGCAGGTGTGAAATGACCCTCCTCTGGTTTGGGACTGGATGATACCGGTAACCGTGGCGACGGTGAAAAGAAGAGAGGAGCGAGCACCAACCTGGATGATCCTCTCCTCCTCATCCCTCTTCTTCCTCTCCTCCTCCTCCACCTTCCTCTTCTGCTCCATCTCCGATTTCCTGAAAGACAGAGACAGAGACAGAGAGAGAGAGAGAGAGACAGACAGAGAGACAGAGAGAGAGAGAGACAGAGACAGAGACAGAGACAGAGTCAGAGACACAGCGAGAGACAGAGAGACAGAGAGAGACAGAGAGACAGAGAGACAGAGAGACAGAGACAGAGAGAGACAGAGTCAGAGACACAGCGAGAGACAGAGACAGAGAGAGAGACAGAGACAGAGAGAGAGACAGAGACAGAGAGACAGACAGAGACAGAGAGAGAGAGACAGAGAGAGAGAGACAGAGAGACAGAGACAGACAGACAGATTTCCAACGGGTTAGATGACAGTGTTGTTACGGTCACCAGCTGTAAGGTTGACGAGGGGGCGAACGAGGGAGCAGTTAGAGGGGCGGGGGGCGATCATGTGACTATTTGGGGTGATTGACGACTGGTCCGGTCCCAGCGGAGCATGGCTCCGTGTCCTCCGTCAAGGTCGCCCCCCTCCACAGGGGGAGAGAGGGGAGGGAGGGAGGGGAGGGAGGGAGGAGGAGCCACTGAACTAAACCACCTCAACCTACACACTTCACAGACACGCCCCCCCCCCCCCCCCACCAGCACGGCCAATCAGGACAGACTTTGGATTAAAGGTCAGTGAATCCAGAGTGGTCGTCTCTTCCAACGCAATCGCCACACAACCCCCCCCCCCCCCCCTTTACCCACCCCCGGCCCTGTTTCCATGACAACACCCTTGACCGGGGTACGTTGCCCAAAGGGCAAGGGGGGGTGGGGGCGGGGGTTTGTGACGGGGAGATATTCTCCGCTACGGGACCGGTCCAGACCGGTCTGGACCGGTCTGGACCAGAGCGCCAAGCAGACCTGCGGGCCTGGGCGGGCCGGATCAGGTGAACCGGCTCCCCTGACCGCTCACTCGTCCACCAGACAGGTGAGCGGTCAGAAGGACGCCCGCCATCAGCCAATCACCAGTCAATATTCAAGAGTTCACCTGAGACTCTGCATAGCCTCCCCCTCCCACCCCTACTACTCATTGAGTGTTGTACGTCCTGGCACTTAGAACTAGTACATGGTGTAGTGTCTTATCCTAGCTATCTTTGTTATTGCCATGGCAACCACGCCTACCATCCAAGGCAACCAATCACTTCAGCCAGTGGTCTAAAGGGATCGAACCAGGTTCCTTCACTCGGTGAAGAAGAACCAGCATTTTATTCCGACCACGGCTGAGCAAGCTCGACGTTTTGTGTGACTGTGTGCGTTACTTGTCTAGCCATGCCTGGTATGCTGGTGTTCGATATGTACACAAGCGACACCTCCACCTCGCTGATGAACGCCTTCTAGATCTCCGTGTTCAGAAACGCCACCTGTTTATGATTCTGACTCATCCCTTAAATGCTTAACTACATCAACAACTACGCCCATCGTCACGCTGTCACCTCCGCCGTCTGACCGCTGTGCTCCGACGGTCTAGACCCCGCTGCTGTCAGGGGGACAGTCGGTACTAAAGAGCAGCGATGGGTCACAGCGGTCAGACAGGTCTCTGCTGGGTTTATGAGGACGTCACGGTTAACGAGGACCTCGTGGTTTACAGCCCGTTTGCTAAGCATTAACCAGACCTGTTAAAACGGGATCACGTCATTAAGTCTGTGTGGAGCGTTTATCGGTGCCCTGGTTCCCCCCACCAGCTGAGAGGAACCCAGAGAAAGGCTCCGAGCACAGGGTTCAGAGGGAACAACGTGCTAACAAAGATAGTACCAGTAACATACTGGCTCAGTGGTGCTAAGTGATAAAGTCCTATTTAAACCATTCCCTCAACTCAACTCTGTACCTGGAAAAGGAAAAGAAAAATCTCTTTTGCGATGCATATTCATGACTTCTCTTCCGTTTATCTCGGGTCATAAATAAATCTAAAAGTCTTTCTCTGCAATACACACACACACACACACACACACACACACACACACACACACACACACACACACACACACACACACACACACACACACACACACACACACACACACACACACACATAGCTGTATAGACTTCAGCGTTTTTTAAAGGTTCTACATTTAAATATTATTTTAGTTACAGGCAGTAATATTATGTTTTTGAGTGCTGTGTTTTCCACCTAACCTTGAGGGTAGCACAATAAGACAGATTCTCCTTAAAGAAGTGTTATAAATCAACATGAACACAATGCTAATCTTTATCTCAAAGGCAGCACAATAAGACATTCTTCTTAAAGAAGTTCTAATAAATCAACATAATCCCAACACAATAGTTCCATTTTCCTTGCTGGCAGCACAATAAGAGATTATTCTTAAAGAAGTACTTATAAATCAACATGAACACAGCCCAACCCTAACCTCTATCACCAAGACAACACAATAAGACTGATTATTCTTAAAGAAGTACTCATAAACCACCATGAACCCAAGAAACACTAACCACTAACTCCAAGAAAACCCAAATAGATCAGTTTTGCTCAAAGACGTCCTCATAAACCACCATGAACACAACACAACACTAACTTAAAGAGCGTCCCCATAAACACAACACTAAAGTAAAGACTTCTCCATAAACCACCCTGAATGCAACACTTACCATAAATCACCCTGAACACAACACTAACTTAAAGAGGCCCACATAAACACAACACAAACTTAAAGATGTCCCCATAAACCACCATGACCACAACACTAACTCAAAGACGTCCCCATAAACCACCATGGACACAACACTAACTTAAAGACGTCTCCATAACACAACACTAAGTTAAAGATGCCCACATAAACACAAAACTAACTTAAAGATGTCCCCATAAACACGCTTATTCAAAGACGTCCCCATAAACCACCATGGACACAACACTAACTTAAAGACGTCCCCATAACACAACACTAACTTAAAGATGCCCACATAAACACGCTAATTCAAGACGTCCCCATAAACCACCATGAACACAACACTAACTTAAAGACGTCCCCATAAACCAATATGAACACAACCCTATCTTAAAGACGTCCTCATACACGCAACACTAACTTAAAGACGTCCACATAAACCACCCTGGTCACTCACAGTCGGCGGTCGTCGTCCTCCTGCCGGCGGCGCTGCTCCTCCTCCTCCCGCCGCTGCCGCTCCCGGTCCATGTCCTCCTGGATGCGCTTCAGCCGCTCGCGCTCCTCCTCCTCCTTCTTCTTGTTCTGCATGGCGGTCAGCAGCTTCTCCGAGCGCCCCACCAGGGCCTGGTGCTCGTGGTCGATGTCCAGGCGGGACATCATGGTGCTCTGCGGGGGAGGGAGGGGGAGGTGAGGCCGGGGGAGGATGGAGGGGGGAGGCCTCCTCATATACGGGGACGCTAAAGGCCAAAGCACACAATAGGCCGGGGTCCTGTGTGAGGTGAGCTGACACACAGCTCCTCTGCGGTGGGGTCAGTGGGCTGCAGTCCGTCGGCAGACGCTCTGACAAGGAGCTCCTCACAAAGGGAGGCTGAGGACAAAGAACCGGAGGAGCTACGGGAGAAACGGCCGTGGACAGAGTGGCCATGACTCCAACGACCAGCCAGTACAGAGTGGCTGCGGGAGTCCCAACACGAGGTGAACAGAACCATATATAAAGAAATATTCATTGTTACTGCATCTGTGGGGGCAGCAGACCGTAGGGAGCGTGGTAGTGCTCGTTCTCCTCCCAGATGAAAGGTTCTGGATTCAATCCCGTGTCTGCAGTCCAACCCCAAGGCATCCTTAGACTCGCTCCTATATGATCCGTATCTCAATCCCCCTGGGGATGGGGGGTCCGCTAAACGACTGCATGGTACATCTGAGGGATGCGTTCGGGAAGTGCGTCAGCAAAGAGCCTTCTAGGCTCCAGATAACCACCGCACAAGTCAGTCCAGGAGGTGTTGGTGGAAGAGGGGGTCCTCTGATGTGTTTAAGAGCCCGGGTAGTTGTGATGGATGGCTGGGGCTGTGGGATTCTTTCATCTGACTTGATCAAGCCAGCGGGCTGAGGAGCGTTTATCCAGACGAGAGCAGACTGCCACGATGGGGACGGACAGGTGGTGAAGAGAGACGTTATTCACCGTGTTAAGGGGCCTGGAGAGCTCCTCTCTACCACGCTTTGGTGAGACTTCATGTCTTATCCTGAATGCATTCACATTAGAACCCTCCCCTTCTTCACCTGAAGGTGTGAATAACCACTTCACCTGGAGGTGTGAATAACCACTTCACCTGAAGGTGTGAATAACCACTTCACCTGAAGGTGTGAATAACCACTTCACCTGAAGGTGTGAATAATCACTTTATCCGAAGGTTTCAATAACCACTTCATCTGAAGGTTTGACTGAAGGTGTGAATATTCATCCTGTATCTCCTTACAGAGCAGATGAACCTTTAGAGACCCCTCCTCCACGACCGTTTGTATCTCATCCTGTCCGTGGCTGTCTCCCAAAGTGAAGGAAGCATGCTCAACGGCCGCCCAATATTAAAGTATTTACCCCTGGAAGGCAGTATTAAAAAGAGGAAAGAGAAGCACTTCCACACTAGCAAGTCGTTCCAAACTCTGAACTCTACACACGCTAGGCAGCACTCTGGCCTCATGGCCATGGGACGCGCCAAGCCAGGAAGGGTTCTAGCAAGGTGGCAGCCTGCACTTTGGGAAACAGCTCATATGGACTTTGGGTTCATGACCGTGTTACAGTAGCTCCCTGCAACAGAGGCCCCCAGCGTACAGACGTCTGTCCTCTGGTTAGAGTCCCCCAGCGTACAGACGTCTGTCCTCTGGTTAGAGTCCCCCAGCGTACAGACGTCTGTCCTCTGGTTAGAGTCCCCCAGCGTACAGACGTCTGTCCTCTGGTTAGAGTCCCCCAGCGTACAGACGTCTGTCCTCCCTGAGAGGGTCACAGTGTACAGACGTCTGTCTTCTGGTTAGAGTCCCCCAGCGTACAGACGTCTGTCCTCTGGTTAGAGTCCCCCAGCGTACAGACGTCTGTCCTCTGTGTGAGAGGCTCACAGCGTACAGATGTCTGTCCTCCCTGAGAGGGTCTCCCAGTGTAGATGTCTGTCCTCCCTGAGAAGGTCTCCCAGTGTACAGATGTCTGTCCTCTGGTTAGAGTCCCCCAGCGTACAGACGTCTGTCCTCTGTGTGAGGGTCTCCCAGTGTACAGACGTCTGTCCTCCGTGAGAGTCCCCCAGCGTACAGACGTCTGTCCTCTGGTTAGAGTCCCCCAGCGTACAGACGTCTGTCCTCTGGTTAGAGTCCCCCAGCGTACAGACGTCTGTCCTCTGGTTAGAGTCCCCCAGCGTACAGACGTCTGTCCTCTGGTTAGAGTCCCCCAGCGTACAGACGTCTGTCCTTTGGTTAGAGTCCCCCAGCGTACAGACGTCTGTCCTTTGGTTAGAGTCCCCCAGCGGACAGACGTCTGTCCTCTGTGTGAGGGTCTCCCAGTGTCCAGATGTCTGTTCTCTGTGAGAGGCTCACAGCGTACAGACGTCTGTCCTCCGTGAGAGGCTCTGGTTCCCTCTCAGCCCGTCTCGGTGACCAGGTGGGCGCTGCTGGGAGGGGGTATGGCGCAGGCATCTGTGTTTATATATATTATATATAGTAAGTACTGTTGAAGCGAGTGTGTGGCGGCGCCCCTAAAGATAAATATTCATCTGCCGGATGTTTTCTTTCCCATCCGGTGACAGAAGAAGGCAGCACAGCCCGGTCAAGTATTGTGTTATGTATTCTCCCTCTCTCTCCTTCTCCCTCTCCCCCTCCCCTCCCCCTCTCCCCTCCCCCTCTCTCCCCCCTCCCCTCCCGCTCTCGCTCCTCCCTCCCCCCTCGCCTCTCCCTCCCTCCCTCCCTCCCTACCTCTCTCTCGATCTCGCTCTCCCTCGCTCCCTCTCTCCCTCCTCCTCCTCCCTCCCCCTCTCTCTCTCCTCTCTCTCTCTCCCTCCCCCTCTCTCCCTCTCTCTCTCCCCCTCTCTCTCTCTCTCTCTCTCCCTCCCCCTCTCTCCCTCCCTCTCTCTCCCTCCCCCTCTCAATTGGGTTCCGAGGACCATCAAGGATTTAAAGGGGGTCACATGGACCAACAAAACAGGGATTTGCAGATTTAACAAAGTAGTGTCCGAGTGTTTCAGAGCGTTCCGTCTCGTCGAGTGGCAACAGAACCATCCCCTCATCAGGAGGAGGGTGTGGATGGGGGGCTGTGGCGCGACGCTGGGGGGGGAAGCAGACTCTAACACGGCTCTAGGAGCCCGTCTCTGTGGGGGGCCGGGGGGCCGGGGGGCGCGGGGTTGGGGG
>OLKM01000258.1:224353-231853 GCA_900291075.1 Melanogrammus aeglefinus | reverse complement strand
AGAGGAGAGGGGAGAGGAGAGGAGGGGAGAGGAGGTAGGAGGAGAGGAGAGGAGAAGTAGAGGGAAGGGGAGAATAGGTGAGGGGAGAGGAGAGGAGGGTGAGAGGTGAGAGGGAGAGGAGAGGAGGGGAGGGGAGAGGGAGAGGAGGGGGAGGGGAGGTGAGGGGAGGGGAGAGTCGCCCCTCCCTTTTGGCCTTGAACAACAAAACGAAATCCTGACGGGGCTCGGGCGTAGCTCCAAGTCAGCCGGTGGAAGGTAAACACCGCCCACCTGAAGCCAAGGTGCCGAGGAAAACAAATAAAATAAAGCAGATAGTGTCATCCACCCAAATCAGGCTGATAGGGGCCCCCACCCAAATGAAGCAGATAGGGGCACCCACCCAAATGAAGCAGATAGGGGCACCCACCCAAATGAAGCAGATAGGGGCCTCCACCCAAATGAAGCAGATAGGGGCATCCACCCAAATCAGGCTGATGGGAGCCTCCGTCCAAACTGAGGCTGATGGGGGCATCCACCCAAATGACTGATGGGTGGGGGATCCACCCAATTGAGGTCAATGGGAGCCTCCACCCAGCGTCGTGTCCTCCTCAGAGTGTAGCACCCCCCCAGCCTGCGCCCCCACCCAGGAACACACACTCCTCCGCTCTGCTTCTATTCAGTTTCCTGCAGTCCTTTGCGCTCCACCTCCTCCCAGCGAGGTGACTCACACCCCCACCCCCCCAAACACACCCCCACCCGTCCTCCGAGACCACCGGTACCGGATCAGCACAGAGCCACAACGGAAAAGCTCTGATGAACAACAGAACTTTATTGCTCACCTTTCCCGGCCGAAAGAACACTCTGGTCAGACCGAACTTGTAGTCGTTCTCATTCAGTCCCAGCGCCTTGAATAGAGCCTGCAGCGCACACACACAGAGACACACACACACACAGGGACACACAGAAACACAGAGACAAACACACACAGACACAAAGATACACACACACACACCACAACACAGGGACACACACAGAAACACAGAGACAAACACACACAGACACAAACACACACACACACAAAGATACACACACACAACACAGGGACACACACAAAGACACAGAGACACACAGTCACATACACAAAAACAGAAATACGAAGACACACAGACAGAGACACACACACAGACACACACACACACACACACAACACACACAGACACACACACAGCGTTAGTTTCCCTCTCAGAAACAGCAGGGCTGTGAATTCAGAGAGATGAACCGGGGATAGCATAGAGGCTCTGGCCCGCCGCTGGGGACCTGTGTGTGTCTGTCTGTCTGTCTGTCTGTCTGTCTGCGTGTGTGTGTTCTTTTGTGCGTGTCCTGTGACAGAATGTGTGTGGAGGTAGTGGTAGAGATAGTGTGTTGTGTGGGGTGGAGGTGGAGATTGTGATGGTGGTGGTGGTGGAGATGTTGGTGTATGTGGTGATGGTGGTGGAGGAGGTGGTGGTGGATGTGGTGGTGGTGGATGTGATGGTGGTGGTGGACGTGGTGGTGGTGGATGTGGTGGTGGTGGTGGATGTGGTGGTGGTGGAGTGGTGGATGTGGTGGTGGTGGAGTGTGGTGGTGGTGGATGTGGTGGTGGTGGATGTGGTGGTGGATGTGGTGTGGTGGATGTGGTGGTGGATGTGGTGGTGGATGTGGTGGTGGATGTGGAGGTGGATGTGGAGGTGGTGGATGTGGTGGTGGTGGTGGTGGATGTGGTGGTGGTGGATGTGGTGTTGGTGGTGAATGTGGTGGTGGTGGTGGATGTGGTGTTGGTGGATGTGGTGGTGGTGGATGTGGTGGTGGTGGATGTGGTGGTGGTGGATGTGGTGGTGGTGGATGTGGTGGTGGTGTGTGGTGGATGTGGTGGTGGATGTGGTGGTGGATGTGGTGGTGGTGGTGGTGGTGGTGGTGGAGGTGGTGGTGGTGGATGTGGTGGTGGTGGTGGTGGTGGATGTGGTGGTGGTGGTGGTGGATGTGGTGGTGGTGGAGGTGGTGGTGGATGTGGTGGTGGTGTTGGTGGATGTGGTGGTGGATGTGGTGGTGGTGTTGGTGGATGTGGTGGTGGATGTGGTGGTGGTGTTGGTGGATGTGGTGGTGGTGGTGGTGAATGTGGTCGTGGTGGTGGATGTGTTGGTGGATATGGTGTTGGTGGATATGTGTTGGTGGATGTGGTGGTGGTGGTGGTGGTGATGTGTTGGTGGATGTGGTCGTGGTGGTGGATGTGTTGGTGGATATGGTGTTGGTGGATATGTGTTGGTGGATATGGTGGTGGTGGAGGTGGTGGTGGATGTGGTGGTGGTGCTGGTGGATGTGGTGGATGTGGTGGTGGATGTGGTGGTGGATGTGGTGGTGGATGTGGTGGTGGATGTGGTGGTGGTGGATGTGGTGGTGGTGGTGGTGGTGGATGTGGTGTTGGATGTGGTGGTGGTGTTGGTGGATGTGGTTGATGTGGTGGTGGATGTGGTGGTGGTGGATATGGTGGTGGTGTTGGTGGAGGTGGTGCTGGTGGATGTGGTGGTGGTGGATGTGGTGGTGGTGTTGGTGGATGTGGTGTTGGTGGATGTGGTGGTGGTGGATGTGGTGGTGGTGGATGTGGTGGTGGTGGTGGATGTGGTGGTGGTGGATGTGGTGGTGGTGTTGGTGGATGTGGTGTTGGTGGATGTGGTGGTGGTGGATGTGGTGGTGGTGGTGTTGGTGGAGGTGGTGGTGGTGGATGTGGTGGTGGTGGATGTGGTGGTGGTGTTGGTGGATGTGGTGTTGGTGGATGTGGTGGTGGTGGATGTGGTGGTGGTGGTGGATGTGGTGGTGGTGGTGGTGGTGGTGGTGGTGGTTGTGGTGGTGGATGTGGTGGTGGTGGTGGATGTGGTGGTGGATGTGGTGGTGGTGGTGGATGTGGTGGTGGTGGATGTGGTTGTGGAGGTGGTGTTGGTGGAGGTGGTGGTGGTGGATGTGGTGGTGGTGGAGGTGGTGGTGGTGGTGGTGGTGGATGTGGTGGTGGATGTGGTGGTGGTGGTGGATGTGGTGGTGGTGGTGGATGTGGTGGTGGATGTGGTGGTGGTGGTGGATGTGGTTGTGGAGGTGGTGTTGGTGGATGTGGTGGTGGTGGTGGATGTGGTGGTGGTGGATGTGGTGGTGGTGGATGTGGTGGTGGTGGTGTTGGTGGATGTGGTGGTGGTGGATGTGGTGGTGGTGGAGGTGGTGGTGGTGGAGGTGGTGGTGGTGGAGGTGGTGGTGGAGGTGGTGGTAGTGGATGTGGTGGTGGTGGTGGTGGATGTGGTGGTGGTGGATGTGGTTGTGGAGGTGGTGTTGGTGGATGTGGTGGTGCACTCCGACCTTGCAGAAGAGCCGGGGGTCCAGCCGGGTGAGTTTGGGGGGCATGTACTGCTGGTACATGTTGTAGAGCTCATGGAACGGAGCGCGGGACGGGAACCCACCCTGCATCAGGTCCAGCACCGACACCATGCCTGGGGGGAGAGGAGGGTCAGACACCACCCACACCACCCCGACGGGGGGTGGTGGCGGTGTCGTTAAGGAGCAGGTAGGGGTTAGGCAGTACAGAGACAGGTCATTAAGGAGCAGGTAGGGGTTAGACAGTACAGAGAGAGGTCATTAAGGAGCAGGTAGGGGTTAGACAGTACAGAGACAGGTCATTAAGGAGCAGGTAGGGGTTAGACAGTACAGAGACAGGTCATTAAGGAGCAGGTAGGGGTTGGACAGTACAGAGACAGGTCATTAGGGAGCTGGTAGGGGTTAGACAGTACAGAGAGAGGTCATTAAGGAGCAGGTAAGGGGTTAGAACAGGTACAGAGAGAGGTCATTTAAGGAGCAGGTAGGGGTTAGACAGTACAGAGACAAGGTGCATTAAGGGAGCAGGTAGGGGTTAGACAGTACGAGAGACAGGTCATTAAGGAGCAGGTAGGGGTTGGACAGTACAGAGACAGGTCATTAGGGAGCTGGTAGGGGTTAGACAGTACAGAGACGGGTCGTTTAGGAGCAGGTTGTGGACCCCCACCCCCCCCTATGAGGGTCTTTAAAATAGAACCCACGGCACGTCGGCACAGGGAGAAGAGAAGTGTGGAACGACGACCTTTACGCAAGAACCGCATCGACTAATACGACCGAAACAGCAAGGCAGTCTGGAGATAGAGGAGGAGAGGAGAGAGGAGAGGAGGAGAAGGAGGAGGGGAGAGGAGAGAGGAGAGGAGGAGGGGAGAGAGGAGGAGGGGAGAGGAGAGAGGAGAGAGGAGAGAGGAGAGAAGAGGGGAAGAGAGGAAGAGGGGAAGAGAGGAAGAGGGGAAGAGAGGAAGAGGGGAAGAGAGGAAGAGAGAAGGAGAGGAAGAGGAGAGAAGAGGAGAGAGGGGAGAGGGGAGGGAGAGAGGAGAAGGGAGAGGGGAGAGGAGAGGAGAAGGAGAGGAGAGAAGGAGAGGAGAGAGGGGAGAGGGGAGAGGGGAGGGGAGAGAGAGGAGAGGGGAGAGGAGAGAGGGGAGAGGAGAGAGGGGAGAGGAGAGGAGAAGGAGAGGAGACCGCCCTCAGGCTGGTATCCCAGACAGTTTGATTGGACTTCGGTGGAATTTTCTTCTGGACGCTACGGAATAAAATCTCTCAGTGTTGTTCGAGATTAAAAATACTTTTGGAGCGACAGAGTTCATGAATACAGATTAAGAAGTCTGGGATTCTTTACTTTTTAGGACTCCCTTTAAACTCGTCTGAAACCGCGGGCGTCTGAGCTGTCGGAAAGAAAACCGCTTTTAAACACAGCCGTCTGTGTACTAAAGGTCAATACTATCCCACAAACCCAGGCCTTTAAATACATTTGGCTCCTCAAGATGCGAGCCAAATGAAATATAAAAAACCCTTAACTCAGCTCTCAGGAGGCCTTCATCTTCATACGTTCCTGATTCAAACAGAAGTGTCCTTCAAGGTCGTGCGGAGGCATGAGGTTGTTTCAGCGTCGTCCAATCAGCTTTGAGGCGAACGCGATGACTCCAGACCCACACTCTGCTCTTCACGACACATGAGGGCAGAAGTGACGTCTGATCCAAACGTTGAGGTTCATTACTCCGCCTGACGTGGAGCCGGGCCCACCTGACGTAGTTTCGGGGTCCCCACCCCAGCACCACCTGGTCTTCAGTCTGCACGCAGAACCTCGTTCCCGAGCCCCCCCCCCTCCGTGGTGCAAACCACGACCTGATGCAGTCGCTTTGTGGGCGGCAGGGCTGAAGGACTTGGGGAAATAATCAAACTGCTATTATTTTGACCGATATTGCGTTTTTTTATTATTTTATTTAACTATTGAATTGTAAAAGAAAATATATATAAATCTTACTGATCTCCAACCAGTAACGGTAGCAAACCACAAAAAAATATATACTGAAAAAATATAATATTTGTTATGTATTTTAATCGCAGCCTTTGCGATTTGCATGTCTCGTTCTATTACATCGTGAATTCGATTTCAATTCGATGAATCGTTCTGCCCTAGCAGAAGACGTCCAGCTCAGCCTCAGCCTCGCGTCAACTCAAACTTTATTGACATGTCTTTTTGGACAATATTATTATTTTGTAATTAGCCATGCCAGACGAGCTTGGCTCCTCCAACCATCGAAAAACAAATAGAAAGCCAAAGTGAGTCTCAGCGTTCCCTGGAAGCGTCTTCTCTTGGCAGGTCGGGCGTGGATTCGTGTTGGCACACGCCGGTGTGTATTCCAGTCTTACTTTCTTTATCCTGGTTGATACTCGCTGCGCGCTGGTTTTTCTGTTTAAATTGAAAAACATTTTTTCCCCAGTTTGCTCGACAGCCACGGCTGCCAACGGTTACTTCCAGTGAAACCTGTCATTCTTTCTTGAAGAGGTTGTGGTACGTTAGCGCTTTGCTATTATCATCGCCGTGGGTTTCAGTTCGCTTTCTCCTCGCTCGGTGGACGCTCTGATCCAAAGCGACGCAGTGCTCACGGGTCCAGGTGATTCAGGAGCTCTGTGGGGCTACAGGCGGACTTTAGACCAGGGGAACCGAACACAGAGCGCCTCACCGAGGAGTCCGACCCCCTACCCACAACACACTGCTCTACGAGCACCAGAGAACCGTCCGTCGAAGGTCCTACCCTGAAGGGGGCGGTCCAACTCGAGGGAGGCAACTCACAAAACCAGTCACAGGGGGAGTAGAACCAATCACATGAGAAGCAGAACAAATCACACAAGCAGCAGAACCAATCACAAAAGGAGCAGAACCAATAACACGAGCAGCAGAACCGATTGGCACGTAGGGAACATTCGTCTTGTCTGCCTCTCAGGGAGGAAACGCTTCACTCAGCCTTCACCATGAATCCTTCAGAATAACACATCTTTCAAATGATTGGTTCGGGGAAGGTTCCGGGTGTTTGGGGTTCGGCTTGAAAAGGCATCAAATATTCAGGAGTCCTCTGGGGTACAGACGCACTCCAGCGGGCGAGATTGGTTTTAGGAATTAGTACAAAACAGAGATTCTCTAGCTTCTTTGGTGCCTGTGTTTGGTGCCTTTGGTGTGTGTGTGTGTGTGTGTGTTTGTGTGATACCATGTGTGTGCATCTGCGGGAAAGTCTAGGTGTGTTTGTGTGTGTTTGTGATAGTGTGCGCGTGTGATAGTGTGAGCGCGTGTGTGATGGCGTGTGTGATAGCGTGTTTCATAAATGGTAAATGGACTGCATTTAGACAGTGCTTTTCGAACAAGTGGCCAATCAAAGCGCTTTACAACATAGTTTGCGTGATAGTGCGCGTGACAATGTGCGCGCACATGCGTGTGTGATAATGTGTGCCTGTGTGTGTGTGTGTGATAATGTGTGCCTGTGTGTGTGTGTGATAATGTGTGCCTGTGTGTGCTTGTGTGCGTGTGATAATGTGTGCCTGTGTGTGTGTGTGATAATGTGTGCCTGTGTGTGTGATAATGTGTGCCTGTGTGTGTGATAATGTGTGCCTGTGTGTGTGTGATAATGTGTGCTGTGTGTGTGATAATGTGTGCCTGTGTGTGTGTGTGTGTGGTAATGTGTGCCTGTGTGTACTGACCAGAGCACTGCAGCTGGGACAGGATCTGCGCTCCTTCAAAGTGGTGGCTGATCATCTTCAGGTTAGGCTTGATGCAGCGAATGAAACTTGAGCCCTGCGGAGAGAGAGAGAGGGGGGAGAGAGGAGAGGAGAGAGAAGGGGAGAGAGAGAGAGAGAGAGGAGAGAGAGAGAGAGAGAGAGAGAGAGAGAGAGAGAGAGAGAGAGAGAGAGAGAGAGAGAGAGAGAGAGAGAGAGAGAGAGAGAGAGAGAGAGAGAGAGAGAGAGAGTAATAAAAAGAGGAGAGTATCCATGAGAACGACAGACGGAGGCGACCGGGCATCCCCAGTCCTCGGCCTCCAGCCCACCCCGTCCAGAGACCCCCAGGGAGGGCTGTCTCCAGGAGACGGGACAAAACCTCCCACCAGGGGTCCCTCTAGGATCCAACAGAGACCTTATAGA
>OLKM01000258.1:203944-224343 GCA_900291075.1 Melanogrammus aeglefinus | reverse complement strand
GGGAGAAAGGGAGAAAAAGGAGGGAAGGAGGCTGACGAAACAGAGAGAGAAATCCAGAAAGAGGATTAAGAGAGAGAGAGAGAGAGCGAGAGAGAGAGCGAGAGAGACGTCAGAGACCCGAGAGAGAGAGAGAGAGAGAGAGAGAGAGAGAGAGAGAGAGAGAGAGAGAGAGAGAGAGAGAGAGAGAGAGAGAGAGAGAGAGAGAGAGAAATAAAAAGAGGAGAGTATCCATGAGAACGACAGACGGAGGCGACCGGGCATCCCCAGTCCTCGGCCTCCAGCCCACCCCGTCCAGAGACCCCCAGGGAGGGCTGTCTCCAGGAGACGGGACAAAACCTCCCACCAGGGGTCCCTCTAGGATCCAACAGAGACCTTATAGAACCACCAGAGAGAGAGAGAGAGAGAGAGAGAGAGAGACACAGAGAGAGACACAGAGAGAGAGAGACGGAGAGACGGAGAGACGGAGAGACAGAGAGACAGAGAGAGAACAGACAGACAGACAGAGAAAGAGGGCAGACAGACGGAGAGAGAACAGGCAGACAGACAGAGAGAGAGGGCAGACAGACAGAGAGAGAGGACAGACAGACAGAGAGAGAGGACAGACAGACTGAGGGGAGAGACAGACAGAGAGAGGGGAGAGAGGACAGACAGACAGAGAGAGAGGACGGACGGACAGACAGACAGAGAGAGGGGAGAGAGGACAGACAGACAGACAGACAGACAGACAGACTGACCGTGCTGCGTAGTTTCTCCAGCAGAACGTTGAGCTGGGTCTGAAGAGCAGAGAGAGAGAGCAGAAGATCAACGCCAGCTCTAGAATCTTCCAGAATCCCTGGAAACCATGGCAACCCAACGCATCACGGTGAATCCCGCGTTCCCCTTTCCGCACCCAGGCGGCGTTCAGCCTCTCCCCTGGGTTGTCATGGTTACCCTAGGGGACGAGGTTTCCTCTCTGACTCTCCATCACGTGGCGACCGAGCCACAGACTCTGTGACTCCAGACACGCCTCTCTAACCAACGGGGGGGGGAGTCAGGGTAGGCCGAAGACAGGATTCAAACCGAGAACCTTTCAGAGGGGAGTCATACCTCCCAACCCACTGGGCAGAGTTTTACAGATTAACTAACTTAATCTCTGTCGTTAAACTTCCTGGATCAGACCGACCCAAAACGGAACTGAACGGGGGGTTTGGAATTAACTGCTGAACTTTGGACCGGCCCTCCGGGGTTCTGATTGGCTGCCAGCAAGAGTGATGAGGGGAGCTAGCTGGCCCGCCGCGGCGAGCTACCAGAATACCAATAACTCGCAGCGGTTATGGTTTAGAGGGAAGGAGAGTAATTAATCTCAGGTCGTCCACCGTCAACACGCGCTGCACTTTAATCTCGCGCAGCAGCGCTACGCTACGGAGCTATTTTATGTGGTTGAGGTCTGTAGCCAGGGTTCACACCACCTAGCTTGGCTACGCTACGGAGCTAAGCTAGGTGGTGGAGGTCTGTCGCCAAACCAGACCGCCTAGGCTAAAGCTGTGGGGAACCATCATGGAAAAAGTCCCAGACTTTGCTACTCAATATTATGTTAGATAATTAGCATTGGTTGGCAAGTTTCCCACGCAGCAGACGAATGTATCGGACTAAAGGTCAAAATCGAGAAGAACAGGGATGGGGAATTACTAATCAATAAGGCAGCAAATCATGAATAGTACCAACTGTCCAGTAAAGCTCAACCTTTTTTTTTTTTTTGTAAGCTGATTAATTCTCACAATATTCAAGGCCTCAGTGCACGTACACCGAGTGTGTTGGCGCAGTTAGCCACGTAGCGCCTATGCTAACACTCCAGACCCTTCTGATACGCAAGCTTTTGTTTCCAGTTTAAAGTTAATATTAGGCGCTCTAAAGACGCTCCTCTAATTGCCCTTCAAGGCAGATGTACGACCCAAACACATGAAAGGTAAAGATGGATGATCATGACTGATGACAATGTGTTTAATTAAGATGTGTGAGCACGATGCTATCCTCCTGTACGGCTCGGCAGACCAAAGCAAACGCTGGATTAAAGGGGGGGATGCTGGGTCCCCCCGTGTTTGCGCGCCATTATTCAGGCTACATGAACGATCCCAGAGCAGATGATTTGACCCCCGCGCCGACCTGCTGTGTGCCGTCAGTCTCGCCGTTATGTTGCGTTACGTTGAGGAACTTCTTGGTTAAGTGAGGAAAAATTAAAGGGCAGAAACAGCCGAGTCACTCAATCACTAACTTATTTATTTCAGTTATGATTTATTTATTAATGTAGGTACTCGTATGTGTATGTGTAAATGTAGCTATTTTGCGGTTAAATTTGTCAGGATTTTCATTATCATATTTTTCTTCCTTCTTTTTGTCTTTCCAAATATAAGTACAAACAAATGTATTTGCATTGCACTGATCTGTAAAAAAAGAAGTAATAATCTGAAATCCAATGAACACAAATTAGAAAATAAAACTAAACAGCAGAGTCTCTGGCGGCGGCGGCGGCGATGAGGAGCAGAGAGTAAACACAGAGACGCCTCATTACAGCCGCGGCCAGAGCGAACCAACGCAGAGATGGGAGGGGGGGGACGGGTTAGGGGAGGAGAGAGACGGAGAGGAAGATTTAAACAAAGGACGACAGAGAATGATCTGAAGAGAGAAATCTGAAACAAACCCAGAGAGGAACGGAGAACTACGAAATCCCCAGAGCAGCTCAAGAGAGGGTCCGCCCCCCAGGAACCCCCACTGGCACTGGGGTCCATGCCCCAGAACCATTCACCTCCTCCACCACCACCACCACCACCACCACCACCCCACCCCCCTCCTCCATGACCACCAGCCCCCTCCCTCCACAAGCCAGGCCCCTCTCTCTTCCTCCCGCGTCCTCCACCACCAACCCCTCCAGAAGAAAAAACGGTTCTCCAGATGAGCAAATTGTTTATCACAACAGTTCTCTCTCCCTCTCCCCCTCCCTCTCTCTCTCTCACACACTCTTTTCCTCTCTCTCCCCCTCTCCCTCCCTCCCTCTCTCCCCCCTTCCCTCCCTCCCTCTCTCTCTCCCCCCTCCCTCTCCCTCTCCCTCTCTCTGAGGGCGTGGGCGAGCGAGTGCGACCCGCGGCCCCCCCTCTCCCTCACCTTGAACTTGTTGCCCACGCTGATGAAGCCCAGCTTGCCGGCCTTCAGCTTGGCGTCCTTTCCGTTGAGCGGCGCCTCAAACAGCTGCCGCACGAAGGCGTCGCCCGACTCGCTCACCAGCGTCTCCAGGGACATGTGCAGCGCGTCGTTGTTCTTCTCCACGAACTTGGTCTGGGGGGGGGGGGGGGTAAAGTCACTCTACGGTTATGTAACGGCTACACAAAGGTAATGTCAAGGTCATGTTGAGGTTACATTAAGGTCTGGTTAAGGTCATGTTAAGGTCACATTAAGGTCAGGTTAAGGTCAAATTACTGTTATCTTAAGGATACGTGAAGGTTAAGTTAAGGTCACTTATAGGCTACTTCACAGTTACATTAAGGTTACTTTAAGGTCAGGTTAGTGTTACATTAAGTTCAGTCCAGAAGAAGCTGGAGGGAGGCTATGCTAGGAGAGTTAGCGATTGCATGGCGTTAGCGCTACACGGCCTTAGCACTCCGCGGAGTTAGCATTAGCGCTGCGTTAGCATTAGCGTACCGTCTCGTAGCACACGGCTCCAGCGAAGTGGCGCACGATGAAGCCCTCGTCGTCGCGGACGTTCCTGTGCACCGACAGCTTGGACTTCCTGGGGATCTGAGGACAGAGACACGGGGTCAGCACACGGCCTGAGGGCACCAGGAACTGGATCTCTCCCCCCTTCCTCACGCCCTCTATCCTTCTTCTCTCCATCCCCTCTATCTCCCTCCCTCCCAACCTCCCACTCACACATCTGGACCTCCCCTCCCTCCCTCACCCCTAAAAGGTGAGGGGCGTCTCCCCCTCCTCCCTGCCTCTCCATATTAAGGGTGAGTAGTGTCTCCCTCTCCATATTAAGGGTGAGTAGTGTCTCCCTCTCCATATTAAGGGTGAGTAGTGTCTCCCCCTCCCCATCCAAGGGTGAGTGGTGTCCCCCCCCCTTCATAAGGGGTGAGCCCCCTCTCCCCCCCCTTCATAAGGGGTGAGCCCCCTCCCCCCTCCCCCCTAGGGCTGAGCCCCCTCCCCCCTAGGCTTGAGCCCCCTCCCCCCTCCCCCTAGGGCTGAGCCCTCCCCTTCCACTTAGGGCTAAGCCCCCTCCCCCCTAAGGGCTGAGCCCCCTCCCCCCTCCACCTAGAGCTGAGCCCCCTCCCCGCTAGGGCTGAGCCCCCTCCCCCCTAGGGGTGAGCCCCCTCCCCCCTAGGGCTGAGTCCCCTCCCCCCTAGGGCTGAGTCCCCTCCCCCCTAGGGCTGAGTCCCCTCCCCCCTAGGGCTGAGCCCCCTCTCTCCTCCCCCCCCCCCCCCCCCTCCCCCCTTAGGGCTGAGCCCCCCCCCCCCGACCCACCGTGAGTCTGAAGTGGTTCTTGTGCTTGCTGTGCACTGTGTCGGTGAAGTGCTGGTCGCTGGGCTGGGGGAGGCGGTTCTCCTCGTCCAGGATGTCCAGGATGCCCAGGAGACGGGCCTCCACCAGGTCTGGACCGGGGGGGGGGGGGGGTTAGATCATCTATACCTTTAAACATCGACCTGGTATAACGGTGTAGACGGAGAGGGAGGGATGGACGGATAGAGACAGACGGATAGAGAGACAGACAGACAGACACAGAGACAGACGGATAGAGAGACAGACAGACAGACACAGAGACAGACAGATAGAGACAGACAGACAGAAGACGGACAGATAGAGACAGACGGATAGAGAGACAGACAGACCAGAGACAGACAGAGAGACAGACAGATAGAGACAGACGGATAGAGAGACGGATAGAGAGACAGACAGACAGAAGACGGACAGAGATAGAAGAAGAGACAGACAGACACAGAGACAGACGGATAGAGAGACAGACAGACACAGAGACAGATAGATAGAGAGACAGACGGATAGAGACAGAGACAGACGGATACAGAGACAGACAGATAGAGAGACAGACGGATAGAGACAGACGGATAAAGAGACAGACAGACAGAGACACAGAGAGACAGACAGATAGAGACACAGACAGACAGACAGATAGAGAGACAGACGAGATAGAGAGACAGACGGATAGAGAGACAGACGGATAGAGACAGATGGATAGACAGACAGATGGATAGACAGACAGATAGAGAGAAAGACGGATAGAGAGACAGACGGATAGAGAGAAAGACGGATAGAGAGAAAGACGGATAGAGAGACAGACGGATAGAGAGACAGACAGATAGAGTCAGACAGACAGAGACAGACATAGAGACAGACGGATAGACAAACAGCCAGACAGACAGACAGACAGACAGTGGAACGTGCACCACCATAGATTCTAGCCTTTGGAAAGCAGTCGACAAACTTAATTAAAATCAGTGGAGGGGGAGGGGGAGAGGGTGATAAGGGGGAGGGAGGAGGGGAGAGGAGGGAGGGAGGGAGGGAGGGAGGAGGGAAGGGAGGGGGGGAGAGAGGGGGGAGGGAGGGGAGGAGGGGGGAGGGAGGGAGGGAGGGGAGAGAGGGGAGGGAGGAGCGGGTACGGAGGGAGTAGAGGGAGGGAGGAGAGCGGGGCTGAATTAAAAATGTAGTGAATATTAAACAGGCGGGGTGAGGCGGTAGCAGGTTTGCAAGGCAGACACGCTGTGAGGGGAGGGTTGCAGGCAGCAGCTCTGGTGTTCTGCCGCTCGGCGAGGGGGTGTATAAGGCAGAATACAGACTGATTAATACATTAGAGCCCTGCTGTGAGTTTAGCCCCTCGTCTCGGAGGGGGGGGGGGTGTGATTAACCAGGGCCCCGCGGCCCCCGCCCGCCTGGAGGCCCAGGTGACCAATCAGAACAGCGGGGGGGAGGGGGGGGGGGGCCTGTGGTGTATCATCTACAATAATATAATCACAGCTTTGAGGTAAAACAATCCACACTGTTCATGGAGTCGGATGTGGCGAGGCAGTGATCCTACGAGAGGCCAACAGCCGTCTGTTTGCGGCCCCCCCTCGCTGATGGCCCCCCGGGCCCTCGGAGCTCCGGGGGGCCATCAGACCTCCGGGAAGGCCTGGAGACCCAGACGGGGGATTTAATCTGCAGACAAGGTCCTCTGTCCCCACGGCGACGGACTAACGACAGGTCTGAGGAGAGCCCCGGGGAGAACCGCTCCGTAACGAGGTCACACACTCATCCCTGGGGGGGTCCCAGAACAGCAGCTGTGACGGACGTGGACGGACGGACGACGGACAGTTTCCCGATAACGTCCACTCCAAGCGCGCTACGAAGGCGCCCGCGTTTAGACGTACCCACGTTGGTGACCTCTACAGGCGTGGTTCTCTTAGGGGTCACGCTCCTGACGCTGTCCAGAAAGAACGCGCCGAAACCGACGGCTCAGAGATGGAGTTCCCATTTCAGGCGCAGGTGCATGACGGCGTTCTTAAAGATACTGCAGTCTCTGCGAATGAAACATGGCTCAAAATCCTCCTCGTAGGCCTGAACATTTAATCAGCCCACACTGATTTACAAAACATATAGAAAACATAGAATCAGCAGAGGAGACTGGGGCAATCACATCCTGAATTGTCTGGCGCAGCCGTTATTTATGAAAATAAGACATTTTGAAATGAAAGCTACATTCTCGGATAGTTTATTTATCTTCTGATATAATGCTGTTCATGCTGACACTGCTTGGTGCTACCTGTCTGGGGCGGGCTTTGCGCCCCGTCAAGGGAGAGAGGCGATGGTGGAACAATTATTTTGATTGCTTATTAAGTTCACTCGCTGCTTGTAATTTCCTTAAATTAGAAGAAAGTTGTGAGTTTTTGAAATGATTGGGAGCGAGTGGAGCTGACCTGTCCTGCTGTCCCGTGTGTGTCCAGTAGGCCAGGTCCAAGCCCACCGGGGACCCCTAAAGGCCACCGTACAGTCAAAGGTTCTACGGGCGCTTCAGACCACCCGTACCAACGGACGACGTACCCAAGAGATTCGTAGCAAAGAACGTTTCGGGAAACACGCGAGATGTTAAGCTAGAACTTAAAGTAGAGGTAACGAAAGACGAGACGTTAAGGAGGCTCTAAGAACGTATCGGGGAACCGGGCCCTGGCCTGGGGAACCGGGCCCTGGCCTGGGGTCCTGGGGAGCCCCCGGCCGTGGAGCAAGGCATTAGCGCGGCCCGAGGGTGGGGGGTTTAGTGGCGTTGCCGTGTGTAGAAGGTGTGTTCAGTGTTTGAGATGGTGTTGGATGGAATATATCACAGACTCCTCGAGTGATGGAGACGAGATCAAAAGGAGAGGGAATGGAACTCTGCACGCACACAAACACACACACACGAACACACACAGACACTGAAGCACATGCACACACACACAAACACACACACACGAACACACACAGACACTGAAGCACATGCACACACACACACACACACACACACGTAAACACACCGAAGCACACATACATGCAAACATACACTCCTCCCAACTCCAGCCATGGACAGTAAATGGATGTGAAGAGGAAGATTTAACCTTCATCACCTCTGCATTTCTACAGCCATCAACCTCTTACTCCCTTTGAGGGGGTCATGTCTTAAACTGTGTGTGTGTGTGTGTGTGTGTGTGTGTGTGTGTGTGTGTGTGTGTGTGTGTGTGTGTGTGTGTGTGTGTGTGTGTCTGTGTGTGTGTGTGTGTGTGTGTGTCTGTGTGTGTGTGTCTGTGTGTGTGTCTGTGTGTGTGTCTGTGTGTGTGTCTGTGTGTGTGTGTCGTGTCTGTGGTGTGTGTCTGTGTGTGTGTGTGTGTGTGTGCTGTGTGTTGTGTGTCTGTGTGTGTGTGTGTGTGTGTCTGTGTGTGTGTGTGTGTCTGTGTGTGTGTGTCTGTCTGTGTGTGTGTGTGTGTGTTGTGTGTGTGTGTTGTCTGTGTGTGTGTGTGTGTGTGTGTGTGTGTGTGTGTCTGTGTGTGTGTGTGTGTGTCTGTGTGTGTGTGTCTGTGTGTGTGTGTCTGTGTGTGTGTGTGTGTGTGTGTGTGTGTGTGTGTGTGTGTGTCTGTGTGTGTGTCTGTGTGTGTGTCTGTGTGTGTGTTGTGTGTGTGTGTGTGTGTGTGTGTGTGTGTGTGTCTGTGTGTGTGTCTGTGTCTGTGGACGGAGGCGTCTAAACCCCTTTGGGGAGGGGGGCAGTCTGTCACTCATCCCCCCTGCAGACCAGCAGTTAAGGGAGTGATCTCAGGTCTCCACAGGGGGTCAGGTGACCTCTGCGGGAGCACCTTGCGTTGAGGAGCGCTGAGACCTGGGTCTCAGGGTGCAGCATCATACCTATGCAGTCTTGATTGTCGACGTAGTGGACCTCGTTCACCCCCAGGCCCTCCTTGTTGTACAGCTCTTGTTCCTGGAGGGGACAGACCCAGTGAGACCCTCCTCCTCCACCACACACACACACACCCGCCCCCCCCTCGGTGAGAAAGGAGGGCCCCAAAGCCCCCCCTCTGCTCCTCTCTGTAGATCTCTCCATCTTCATTCCAAACGTATTATAAAACGCAAGAGGCTTTTTCTTTCTCCATCTTTAAGCCAGCTGTAAAATTATGTTCACTCTCTCTCTCTCTCTCTCTCTCTCTCTTCCTCCCTCCCTCTCTCTCTCTCTCTCCCCCTCCCTCCCCCCTCTCTCTAATGGAAGCCACTCACAGATGTTCTCTCCTCCATTAAGCTTTGTGTAAAACGACCAGAGAGGTGAAGGCTTTCATGTCCCAGTAACACGAGTCTTAAGTGGGGGTGTCAGGTGTGTGTGTCGGGTGTTTGCGTCTCTCAGGTTAGAGTGTGTGTGTGTGTGTGTGTGTGTGTGCGTGTGTGCGTGTCTGCATTACAGACTAAGACGTCGACCTTGACATCAGGAGTAACCACTTGCACCATAATCGTTCTGTGTGTGATACTATTAGCGGGAAAAAAAAGAGAAACCGTTGACCGCGGTGGAGCTGTTCACCTAGCCATCTTGATTCTAAACGCTAGCATGAAGAGCTGCTTCGGCTCCTCAATAAAAAGTACATTGTATTTATTGTTACCACAATTCGACAAATACAATCATAACTGGATGATACACAAAGAAAGGAGTGAATGTATGACGTAAAAAAAAAAAGTCCTTGGTTGATGGAAGCTAATAAGGAGGCTAATAAGAAAGATAGGAGGGAAGCTAATTAGTCATGTGACCCACCTCCTTCAGGATGCGCTCGTTGAAGAACTGCTGCAGCTTCTCGTTGCAGTAGTTGATGCAGAACTGCTCAAAGCTGTTGTGCTCAAAGTATTCTGGGGGCCGGAGGAAGAGGACAAATCAGAGACGCTGCTGTTAAAAATATGTCCGCCAATGTTTCTCCATATTCTTTCTCAAACAGTTTGAAGTCTTCCCCGTCAGAAGGATCTGATAAAAGTTACACATCGGTGACTTTTCATCATTGAATGATTTGATGTATTAAAGATATTCATTTGTGTTTGAGTTTTTCAGCTATAAAGTTTTCAAGAAACGATCTGGAAGGGATTACAGTTAATATATAAGTAATGAATAATATATTATCCAGGTGACTAAACCAGCCAAAGAGATTTGGATATATGGACAGAGTGACAAAGAGTGAATGAGAGAGAAAGACCGACAGGCAGAAAGAGAGAATGAGACAGAGCTCAGGAAAGAGAGAGAAGAGAGAGAGAGAGAGAGACAGAGAGACAGAGAGAGAGACAGAGAGACAGCGAGACAGAGAGACAGCGAGACAGAGAGAGACAGAGAGAAAGAGAGAGACAGAGAGAGAGACAGAGACAGCGAGACAGAGAGAAAGAGAGAGACAGAGAGAGACAGAGAGAGACAGAGAGGGAGACAGCGAGACAGAGACAGAGAGAGAGACAGTGAGAGAGACAGTGAGACAGAGAGAGAGAGAGACTGACAGGCAGAAAGAGAGAATGAGACAGAGCTCAAGAAAGAGAGAGACAGAGACAGAGAGAGAGACAGCGAGACAGAGAGACAGAGGGAGACAAAGAGAGAGAGAGACAGCGAGACAGAGAGAGACAGAGAGACAGAGAGAGAGACAGGAGACAGAGAGAGAGAGAGAGAGACAGAGAGACAGAGAGAGAGAGAGACAGAGAGGAGAGACAGAGAGACAGAGAGAGAGACAGCGAGACAGCGAGGGGGACAGAGAGAGACAGCGAGACAGAGAGACAGAGAGGGGGACAGAGAGAGACAGCGAGACAGAGAGGGGGACCGACCGAAGCCAGCGATGTCCAGCACCCCGATGAAGTTGGACGAGGACTGGAAGGGGAAGCACTGGTTGACCCTGGTGACCACGTGGTCGAACAGCCGGCTGTACACCGCCTTGGCCAGCGCGTCGCGCGCGTTGTTGGCCTGCTCCGGCTTCAGCGGCACCCTGCGGAGACGCACGGCATCATGGGAGTCAGACACCAGTCCATCACGTTCAGGGCGCTCAGCAGACGCTCTCGTCCAAAGCGACTCACAATAAATACATGAGTCAGAAAAAAGGAGAAACAACGATATATACGTCTGTGGGGACAGTGAGGATGTTCATAGAACCAAGCACTAACCATCACTAGGTTAACCCGTCCACCGTACACAACAGGGACAGCTAGGATAAGACGCCACACGATGCTAAGTACTATTTTTAAGTTCCAGGACGTACAACAGGCGGGGGGGGGCTATGCAGAGTCCAGATGACGTCTGAACAAGAGGGTCTTGAGTCTCTTGCGGTGCTGACGTCAGCAGGGAGCCCACTCCACCGGCGCCAGAGTTGTGACCTTGAGCATCGACCTCTGCCTGCTCTTAGCGACGGCGTCCAGACGTCCGGACACGCGCCAACCACACGGCGCCCTCCTCCTGCCGCCGTCGGCGCGCTGAGCCGCGGGGAGGACCCTCCCCCCCCCCCCCCACGGGCGATCGGACACAAAGTGAGGAGCGCTAAAGCGTCACTTAAACCCGGCGCTGAGCCGTTCAACTGAATAAAACCCAGCGTTCTCCCCCCGTCGCCTCTGGAGCCGTTGGCAGAGCGCTCCGAGGTGTGAGTCCTAGCCCTTCCCTCTGCTCGCCGTCCATCTCGCTCCAGCAGCAGCAGCACCCGGGTCCCCCCCCCCCCCCCCCCGCCGTCGCCCTGTCGGTGGGCATCGCAGCGAGACGGGACCACGTGTCACAGCTCTAATCGGCACCGCTCTAACCTGACGCCCCCGCTCTGCCCAGCGACCAGCGGCAAGCGGCCAGCGGCCAGCGGTCGGACCAACCGGCCGCGGCGCTAGCAGGCGCCCCCCCGCCCCCCCCCCCGATGTGAGACCCAGCTGCAGAGCGGGAGGGAGGCCCAGAGAGCAGACAGCAGGACAGACGCCTCCTCTCAGCGCGTGGGCGGCCAAGCAGATGATTGTCCCACAGGGCGGCAGTGATACAGACGGGGGAGAGAGGGGAGAGAGAGAGTGAGGGGGAGAGTGAGGGGGGAGAGTGAGGGGGGAGAGGGGGAGTGAGGGGGGAGAGGGAGGGGGGCGCTGGTGGTGGGGTTTGTGGTTCTGAAACCAAAGAGAAGGTCTTAACAAAGCCGGCCCAGGACTATGAGCCAGCCCCCACCACCCGCCCCCCATCACCGCCCCCCCCCCCCACCCGCCCCCCCCGCCCCCCACCCGGCTCCTGGGGGAGGGATGTGTGTTCATGTTTGTGTGTTTGGCCCCTGCAGCCGTTAGTGGGGCGTCGTCTACCCGGGGTGAGGCCGGGGTGAGGCCGGGGTGAGGCCGGGGTGAGGCCGGGGTGAGGCCGGGGTGAGGCCGGGGTGAGGCCGGGGGGAGGCCGGGGGGAGGCCGGGCCCCCCACTGAAGCAGCGCTTCACTCAGACATGTTATCAGGAGAGGAAGACGCTCCCTTAGACGGCCCTGTTTCCACGTCCTCACCCCCGCTGTCTCCCCCCTCTCCCCCCCCTCTTCATGCCTCCCTCTTCACCACTCTTATGTCTCCTTCTCTCTCTCTCTCTCTGGTCTCTCCTTTCTGTGGGAAGAGCTACAGTGCACGCTACCACGGGCGTGCACGGTACCACAGGCGTGCACGCTACCACGGGCGTGCACGGTAGTGTGGGCGTTGAGGGGTGAAGGCCACCCATAAATCTTTGACAGGGACGTCCCGACACACACACACACGTGTGTGTTTGCCTCCCTCCCTCCCTCCCTCCCTCCCTCCCCCTCCTCCTCCTCCTCCTCCCTCCCTCCCTCCCTTCCCCTCCTCCCTCCCTCCCTCCCTCCCTACCATCCTATCCCTTCCTCCCCCTCTTCCCTCCCTCCCTCTCCTTCCTCCTCCTCCTCCTTCCTTTCTCCCTCCCTCCTCCCTCCCTCCCTGCCCTGGTATAAGCTGCTGGTGGTCGTCGTGCTTCAGAGCCCAGCGCTGTGGAGACCGGCTCTCGGCTCAGATCCACTCACTGCAGCCCAGCAGACGATCAGAGGGGCGCGTCCATCCCCCCTTTCTACCGTCCCTCTGTGGCCAATCACAGGCTGCACTCCTTCGATCTGCGTCATTGATTGGTCGATCCCATTGGTGGGCTTGCGTGTGGATGACAGAGCCCTTCATCGCCTCATCGGCTGGGGCTCAAACCAACGCTCAGCGGCTCAATGAACGCCAGGACCAACAGCCACAAGCACCCACGTGTGTGTGTGTGTGTGTGTGTGTGTGTGTGTGTGTGTGTGTGTGTGTGTGTGTGTGTGTGTGTGTGTGTGTGTGTGTGTGTGTGTGTGTGTGTGTGTGTGTGTGTGTGTGTGCGTGCGTGCGCGTGTGTGATCTGGGTGTAGTGATGTACAGGAGGTAGAGGTGGTGTTGGTGGCAGTGGAGCTGGAGTTGATCTGGTGGAGGTGAGTGTTTGTAGTGGTGGTGGAGGTGATGTGGTGGTGGAGGTGGAGGTGATGTGGTTGTGGTGGTGAAGGTGATGTGTTGGTGTAGGTGGAGGTGATGTGGTGGTGGTGGTGGTGGTGGTGGAGGTGATGTGGTGGTGTAGGTGGAGGTGATGTGGTGGTGGTGGTGGTGGTGGAGGTGATGTGGTGGTGTAGGTGGAGGTGATGTGGTGGTGGTGGTGGTGGTGGTGGAGGTGATGTGGTGGTGGTGGTGGTGGTGGTGGAGGTGATGTGGTGGTTGTGGTGGTGGTGGTGGAGGTGATGTGGTGGTGGAGGTGTAGGTGGAGGTGATGTGGTGGTTGTGGTGGTGGTGGTGGAGGTGATGTGGAGGTGTAGGTGGAGGAGTTGATGTGGTGGTGGTGGTGGTGGTGGAGGTGATGTGGTGGTTGTGGTGGTGGAGGTGGAGGTGATGTGGTGGTGAAGGTGATGTGTTGGTGTAGGTGGAGGTGATGTGGTCGTGGTGGTGGTGGAGGTGATGTGGTGGTGGAGGTGGAGGTGTAGGTGGAGGAGTCTTACTTGATGACGGTGCCCTTGGCGCCGCCTGCGGAGGTGAGCATGATCCTGGAGGTGAGGCTGACCCTCAGGTCGTCCTGCTCCAGGCCCAGCAGCTCCGCGCAGCACTGCAGACTCTGGGACGACTGGTTCCTGATGGTGCATCCACCTGGGGGGGGGGGGGGGGGACCAGGTCAGAGACTCCAGGTGGGGGACGGACCAACCAGTGTTGAGGATCATCAACCCCCCGACCAACGACAGCTTCAACCGCCGTAACCTTTACTATAATTACTACTGACGCCGTTCCATTTGTCTTAATGTTACTGCTGCCGCCAGGACGAGGACTAAATAAATGAACTGCTTCCTATTATTGATGCTCTCTCTCGGAGGGAGAGGACAGGTGCGGCCCGGGTCAATAGAGAGCCCGTACCGAATGAACCGATCAGGACCCAGACCCCCCCGGCCCGGGACAGGGGTCGATTCCCCCCCTCCGCGGCCGACCGTACATCTCTACCGCCGCCCCGTTGAGCCGTGTGTCAGGTAAACACACCCCAGTCTGTTTAGAGCGCCGTCCGAAAGCCAGCGGGCCGCGGACGCCCAGCCTCTCCTCGTAGGTAGGGGTGTAAATCTCTGGTTTCATCGCGATACGATATTAAATCGATTCATTGGACAACGATACGATATTTGCCGATATCAAAAGTCTGTCACGATACGATTTCGATTCGATTCACATAAACCCACATCAACTTAATTACAATTTCATCATTTTATTTCTTTGTTCTTCCGGATATTTAAAAACAAAAACATTCCATTTTTTAATAACAAATAATAAAGTGCCCAGATTGCGTTTAAGTGCAAAAGGTATTTTATTGGCTTAAATGAAAAAGCTTGTAATGATCTTTCATTTTGAACATAGACCATTCCAAATCTATGTGTGTGGATAGTTTTCTACTAAAAACAAAACATCCCTCAGTATCATCTCGGCTGTTAAAATAAGCCGTCCGTGTTGCCAGGTTTAGCAAATTTTCCCACCCAATTTGGCTACTTTTAATTACGTTCGGCTGGAAAAACAGGACATTCCCAATCTGGCAAGTCAAACCGAAACTAACCGTCATTGCGCTCACACATGTGCTCGCTGTAGCCATCTTGCTGCTGGCCTCGTTTAACTGAAGAATGGATACGAGCGGCTTGGCGCACTTGTGCAGAAATAGTTTCACAAACAGCCGCGCAAGGAGATTGTCAAAATAAAAGCGTATAATACAGCGATATGCATCGATGTTTGGCCGTTGCATCGATGCAGTTGGATCGTTTGCCAATCAATCGATGTATCGATCTACATCGATGGATCGTTACACCCCTACTCGTAGGTCATCAACACTCCGTCTCCGACCGTCAAGTCCACCTCACTCTGCCTACGCCTGGCCTCTCTCCCGGTCTCTCTCCTGGCCTCGCTGCGGTCTCTCTCTCGGCCTCTCTCAGGGCCTCTCTCCCTGCTCCGCTGCGGTCTCTCTCCCGGTCTCTCTCCCGGTCTCTCTCCCGGCCTCTCTCCCGGTTTCTCTCCTGGCCTCGCTGCGGTCTCTCTCTCGGCCTCTCTCAGGGCCTCTCTCCCTGCTCCGCTGCGGTCTCTCTCCCGGTCTCTCTCCCGGCCTCTCTCCCGGCCTCTCTCCCGGCCTCTCTCCCAACGCTCAGACCTTCAGCAGCTGCCCTGCTGAGGTGATGCCCGCTGTCTGTGCTCCAGCTCCTCTGAGCTGTGTTGGACCGATACGAGCACACTAGTTTAAATCTGTCGGCGCGTTGGGACTGGAGAGACTCGCTCTGGGGCCGAGAGCTTGCCGGCTGGGAGTGTTGGAACACACCCCATGTTGGACCCCCGCTGTGAGCTCTAAGACCAAGTGATGGGCACCCCTCTGAGCCTGCTCCACCTACCCATAACCCTCCCTCTCTCTCCCCCCTTCTCTCTCTCCCTCTCCCTCCCCCCTCTCTCTCCCTCTCCCTCCCCTTCCTCTCTCTCTCCCTCTCTCCTCTCTCTTCTCTCTCTCTCTCCCCCCCTCCTCCCTCTCTCCCCCTCTCTCCTCTCTCTCTCCCCCTCTCTCTCCCCTGCCCCCCGTCCTCCTCCCCTCCCTTCCCTCTCCCTCTCTCCCCCCTTCTCCTTCCCCCTCTCCTCCCCTCCCCCTCTCCCCCCTCTCCCTCTCTCTCTCTCGCCCCTCTCTCTCCTCCCCTCCCCCCACTCCTTTTACCATCAGTCCCCCTTGCTCTCCCCTTTCTTCTCCCTCATCTCTCTCCTCCCCTCTTTCTCCCCCTCCACTCTCTCTCCACATCTCCATCTCCAAAGCCTTGGTCGCCCCCCCCCCCCCCCTCCTTTCATCCTCCTCCCTACGCGTCCCCCCCTCCCCTCCTCTCCTCGGCGGGGGCGGGGGGGCGGGGGTGTAGGAGGTGGGGCCTGCAGGCAGAGGAACTTGTCCAAGTGGGATCAAAGGAGCGCTTGATTTCCACAGTCAGGCCGTCCCCGGGGGCGGAGCCCGCGCCCTAACTGCCGTATAAATACCAAGGCGAATCACAACGATGAGCTCGGAACTTATAGAACCCCCAGGGGGCGCCGAACAACGGAGGGGAACAGAGAGTGGACGCAGGCCGACAGGCCGCCCGAGTGCAGCTCGTTAGCGGCTGGTTAGCGACATGCTAGCAGCGTATTGGCATGTTTGAATTTCCCCTGGGGATCAATAAAGTATCAATCGATCCATGCGTAGCTTGTTAGTTGTTTGTTAGCGGTTTGTTAGCGGTTCGTTAGCTGCTTCATAGCGGCATGCTAGCAGTGTTTGGGCAAGTGTAGCTTGTAAGTGGCTCGTTAGCGGCTCGTTAGTGTCTCGTTAGCGACTCGTTAGCGACTTCGCAGCGGCACGGTAGCAGTGTAATGGCAGGTGTAGCTTGTAAGCAGCCCGTTAGCTACCGGCTGCACGGGGAGCTGATAGCGGCTGGTTAGCATAGGGGCTCCATGTGACTACTGGATGGAGAGAGACCGTCAGCACATCACAGCAGCGCTGGAGGACCGGGGCAGAGCATCAGAGGGGCCGGGTAGTACAATAATGGATCAAACCAAATCTACCTGGGGGGGGGGGGCAGAGCTTCAGAATACGCCAGCCGCTGAGGCACAGAGGAGGAGAGGAGGAGAGGACAGGAGGAGAGGAGGGGAGGAGGGGAGGAGGGGGGGAGGGAGGGGAGGAGGGGGGGAGGGGGGAGGGAGGAGGGGAGGAGGGGAGGAGAGGACAGTAGTGAACGAGGAGAGGAGGAGAGGACAGGAGGAGAGGAGGGGAGGAGGGGGGGAGGGGAGGAGGAGGAGAGGAGGAGAGGAGGGGAGGAGAGGAGGAGAGGAGGAGGGGAGCGCCGCAAGACAAACCAATCCTAATGGAAACTTTGAGACATTTCTAGGAGACAAGGAGACATCTCCCCCAGCTAGGCCTGCTAGGAGACAAGGAGACATCTCCCCCAGCTAGGCCGCTAGGAGACTAGGAGACATCTCCCCCAGCTAGGCCGCTAGGAGACTAGGAGACATCTCCCCCAGCTAGGAGACTAGGAGACATCCCCCCCAGCTCGGAGAGATCTCCCCTAGGTAGGAGACTAGGAGGCATCTCCCACCCAGCTAGGAGACATCTCCCACCCAGCTAGGAGACTAGGAGACATCTCCCACCCAGCTAGGAGACATCTCCCACCCAGCTAGGAGACATCTCCCACCCAGCTAGGAGACATCTCCCACCCAGCTAGGAGACATCTCCCACCCAGCTAGGAGACATCTCCCACCCAGCTAGGAGACATCTCCCACCCAGCTAGGAGACATCTCTCACCCAGCTAGGAGACATCTCCCCCAGCTAGGCCGCTCGGAGACTAGGAGACATCTCCCCCAGCTAGGAGACTAGGAGACATCCCCCCCACCTAGGAGACATCCCCCCCACCTAGGAGACATCCCCCCCACCTAGGAGACATCCCCCCCAGCTCGGAGAGATCTCCCACCCAGCTAGGAGACTAGGAGGCATCTCCCACCCAGCTAGGAGACTAGGAGACATCTCCCACCCAGCTAGGAGACATCTCCCACCCAGCTAGGAGACATCTCCCACCCAGCTAGGAGACATCTCCCACCCAGCTAGGAGACATCTCCCACCCAGCTAGGAGACATCTCCCACCCAGCTAGGAGACATCTCCCACCCAGCTAGGAGACATCTCCCACCCAGCTAGGAGACATCTCCCACCCAGCTAGGAGACATCTCCCACCCAGCTAGGAGACATCTCCCACCCAGCTAGGAGACATCTCCCACCCAGCTAGGCGACTTGTCCCCCAGCCTGGCCACTAGTCCCCCCCCCCCCCCGGTTGTAGGGTCCTTACCCGAGGTGCTCCCTGCCTCCTCAAAGTCCACGTTGCCCAGGTGCAGCACGCCGGCCACCACGCGGAACAGGTCCAGCTTCTCCGCGTCGTCCAGCCCGAATCCTCTTCATGGCCCCGCACATCCGCACAAAGTCCCCCTGGTCGTCCAGGAGGGGGTCCTTCAGGGGCCCCGCCTTCAGGTGCTGAGGGCCCGACGAGGGACGGGGGCAGAGGTCAGGGGTCTCGGAGGGGTCAGGGTCACTCAGCTCTCCTGCTATGCTCCACTCTCATCGTTCTCTCCTTTCCCACTATTTCCTTCCTTCCTATTGGCATAATATTCTAATTACTCCTAACTCATTCACCTGACCCGATGAATAAGTGAATAAGGAAATGGGACGTTTCCATTTGCCCTCCTTAAAGAAGGCCCCGCCCGAGAAACAACGCATTTGCTCTGCCTTGCATTTGATTGGCTACTGGTCTGATGAGGTCCCGCCCCTTCCTGCTCGGACAGACGCCCGTTCAGAGCAAGATGGAGGCGCCCGTTTACCCGTGAAGATCAGGACTCCTGGGTGAACGGCAAACCTTGTGATACTGGGCTCTATGGCCGCATGAGTCAAGGGAGCAGACAATCACCACACACCACACTGTAGTCACACACACACACACACACACACACACACACACACACACACACACACACACACACACACACACACACACACACACACACACACACACACACACACACACACACACACACACACAAGCGTGATGAATGTCGCAGGAAGAACGTACTTTATCAGCCTGGGTGGCAGCGCGTGTCTCTGTGCAACTCTTGGTGCTTAACACCAGCTCTGGTCTGAATGCTAACGTAGCGTAAACTATTGTGTTCTAATGTAATCTAATGTATTTAACATATTATCCGCTACACTAACAGGGGCAGGGACACTAGGTTACCCTAAAAGGTAGCGCTGTGTGGAGGTCAACACCTGCTCAGGGACACCGACCACAAAGACATCTAAAGGAAGCCACTTTATTGAGGAGTGGACAGAGAAAAGTGGGGTTTCTGGGTTTACTGCGGTCAGCAGAAGGAAATTCTCATCTCATAAATAATGTCAACAAATCCCTAGAGTACGGATCTAAGAATGATATAGTTTTAGTTATTTATTTCAAATAGTCTTACCTTAAATGTCAGCAGAAACATAAAATAAACTAAACCTCTGCGGTGGCTCTTCAGCGAGCCCCCTCTTCTCCCCTCTCCCTCCCTTCATGTCTAGCAAAGTCATATCTACTGTTCAAACTGTGACATTCTGCAGCACTTTTGAAGGAACGAAAGGGGACATCTTCAACCGCCACCTCAGAGAAAAAGAGCGGGAAAACGAGAGACGTCGCTAAGCTAACCCGACAAAGAAGAAGAAAAACGCAAACAGAGACAGTCTCCTGAAGTTCCCCGCCCCAAAATCCACACGAAGAGTCAAACCCTCAGAGAGAGTTTAGGAGGAGATTGTATCAGTAAGATTTGGATCGTTTAGTTAAATGAGATTCTTTGCACTCCCACTCGGCGTGGCTTAAGACCCTTTGTCTGACCTGAATCACGGCAGGCTTTCTCAAGCCAGATATCTCGGGTACTGAAAGCCAATTAAAATGTTTTCTTTTGATATCCCTGAGGGTCAAATCTTACTGATACGGCCATTTAAAAAAAAAAGACAAATGTCAAATCACCTTGTCATCCTGTGTGAACAGAAACGAGAGGAAGACCAACAGCGAACGGGTGATTAGTAGAACTTTGTACAACAAGAGTTTCTTCATCAGAAACACACCATCAAACGTCACGGCAACGCAGGACGACCACGGTGGGTGGAACGAGGGCGTGTGGCTGGATGGCAGTTGGCCCGCAGCAGACCTGAACCCTGGCGGCCATCTTTAGTTTGGTGGGGGAACTCTGGAACTCTCTAGGGTCTCTGGGGAAACCATGACGACTCAATGCGATGCGTTCCTAACACTACCTGGGCGCTGCCAACGGAAGGCGTGGTTCTTCACGGGGCGTCCAGTGGTCATGGTTTTCAAAGACCCTGGAAGCTTGACCCACACAATGAACCAGAATGGGCGCTGGGTGAATGGATGGATGGGGAGAAGGTCTACTTGTACTGAGGGCCTCGTCTGTTCTCACTGAGTATCATCCCTCCCACGTAGACCCGTCCTGGACAACTCCTGTTTACACAAAACTGTCAAGGTTCACGGTGGATATTCAGAAGACGCCGTCATTAAACGGACCTACAGGGGACTCCAGGCAACGACGGATAACTGATCCATAATTAAAGGACAACATTAAGGGATAACTGATCCATAATGAGTAGATATCAATAAGGGATAACTGATCCATAATGAGTAGATATCAATAAGGGATAACTGATCCATAATGAATAGATATCAATAAGGGATAACTGATCCATAATGAATAGATATCAATAAGGGATAACTGATCCATAATGAGTAGATATCAATAAGGGATAACTGATCCATAATGAATAGATATAATTAAGGATAACTGGATGCCATAATGTGAGTAGACATCAAATAAGGATAA
>OLKM01000258.1:182348-202179 GCA_900291075.1 Melanogrammus aeglefinus | reverse complement strand
CAGAGAGAGACGAAAGAGAGAAGAGAGACAGACGAGAGAGAGAGAGAGAGAGAGAGAGAGAGACAGAGACAGAGACAGAGAGAGAGAGAGAGAGAGAGAGAGACAGAGAGACAGAGAGAGAAGGAGAGACAGAGACAGAGAGACAGAGAGAGAGAGAGACAGAGAGAAAGAGAAACAGAGACAGAGACAGAGAGAGAAGGAGAGACAGAGACAGAGAGAGAAAGAGAGAGAGAGACAGAGACACAGACAGAGAGAGAGACAGAGAGAGAGAGAAGAGACACAGAGAGAGAAAGAGAAGGAGAGACAGAGAGACAGACAGAGAGACAGAGACAGAGACAGAGAGACAGAGACAGAGACAGACAGACAGAGAGAGAGACAGAGGGTTTCTGATGTATGTGGCGCCCGCTCGCGCCCACTCTTGCGGCTGGGAGTTCAGAGGGTCTTCCAACAGCCAGGAAGTGGATTAATCTCACAACCAATTTCATACTTTCGCAAGGGGGCTGGCGGGAGTATATTCCAGACACCAAGGGCTTCCTCTAAAGCCAGGCACGCGGTGTGGACGAAGCCATTCTGTGGTGCAGGAAGCTTTCAGACTGTACCAGCACGACGTCCGTGATGGGGCTGAGCACACACACACACACACACCACACACACGCTGACACACACACACACACACCTCACACACACACACACACACACACACACACACACACACACACACACACACACACACACACACGCACACACACACACACACACGCTGACACACAGACCCTGCTCGTCTGTATTCATGTATTCACGGCGTGCCGGCTGAGCTCAGAGCAGGTAGAGGTGTCGTTGGAGCCGAGCCATCAGCGCTACACACAGACCCTGCTCGTCTGTATTCATGTATTCACGGCGTGCCGGCTGAGCTCAGAGCAGGTAGAGGTGTCGTTGGAGCCGAGCCATCAGCGTGTCTCTGATGATCCATCTGCTGAGAGGTCAGCGCCGGGTACTAGAGGTTAAACACGACGGCGCCGCCACGAGATGGAGGCCGCGGAGAGAGCCCACGCCGCCACCTGATTGGTCCACCGCGAGGAGCAGATTGAGCTGAGATTGAGCAGACCAAACGGAGAACGGTTCGGAGGAACGTAGAACCTTCTGACCGCAGTGTTCGTCTGTCACCGTGACAACGCTCTCTTTTATCTTACAGCCTTTGTACAATGTAATATATATAAATCTATATGATGGATTTAAATATGATATCATGGTCAATCAATAATCATGGTTTACCATGATTATTATATTTAATAACATATACCATAAGAATGTGTTATATAATTATAATTATAATCTATTCTGATACTGTATACCATGATAATTTCTAATAAAATATAACATTATGATGTCAATATATAATATATTATAAACCTTTGGTTTATGTTGCTGTGGATAAAGCATTGTAAACAGTGAATACGTGTAACCCTAACCCTGGCGCATCGAGACTCATTTGGGAAACAGCCTCAAGCCGTTGGTGACTTGTTTTGTTGTATTGAGCGATGCAGCGTGCAGTCCTGTGGTGGACCAGTACTGCCCCCTAGTGGCCACAGAGGAACACACCATTCTGCTACAGCGTCGTTATGACGACAGATCTGTCATTAGGGAGGGGAAGGGTCACAATGTCTAACCACACCTGGGGGGGGGGGGGGGCAGGAATACCGGATAGTTATACTAAGTTATACTGGTCATAGTTAAGACGTTAAAAATGTTAATTGGAATAGATAACGTGTTAAACATTTTACTGGTTATAGTTTACATGTGACCGGGCAATGGGTATAGTTAACATGTGACTGGGTATAGTTCACATGTAACTGGGTATAGTGAACATGTGTGTGGTTAACATGGGACTGGTCATAGGGAGCATGTGTGTGGTTAACATGGGACTGGTCATAGTTAACATGTGTCTGGTTAACATGGGACTGGTCATAGTTAACATGGGACTGGTCATAGTTAACATGTTTCTGGTTAACATGTGACTGGTTAACGTATTACTGGGTATAGTTAACATGGGACTGGTCATAGTGAACATGTGTGTGGTTAACATGGGACTGGTCATAGTTAACATGTGACTGGTTAACATGGGACTGGTCATAGTTAACATGTGTGGTTAACATGGGACTGGTCATAGTGAACATGTGTGTGGTTAACAGGGGACTGGTCATAGTGAACATGTGTCTGGTTAACATGTGACTGGTTAACGTATTACTGGGTATAGTTAACATGGGACTGGTCATAGTGAACATGTGTGTGGTTAACATGGGACTGGTCATAGGGAGCATGTGGTTAACATGGGACTGGTCATAGTTAACATGTGACTGGTTAACATAGGACTGGTCATAGTTAACATGTGACTGGTTAACATGGGACTGGTCATAGTGAACATGTGTGTGGTTAACAGGGGACTGGTCATAGTGAACATGTGTCTGGTTAACATGTGACTGGTTAACGTATTACTGGGTATAGTTAACATGGGACTGGTCATAGTGAACATGTGTCTGGTTAACATGGGACTGGTCATAGGGAGCATGTGGTTAACAGGGGACTGGTGAACATGTTACTCACCCTGAAGGAGTCCGGGGAGGTGAGGTGGTACTTCTGGCGGATGTCTTCCGACGCCCCGGCACAGAGCCGGTAGAAGATGTGGTAGTTCCTCTCCTCCGAGCTCTGCCGGCAGATCCTGGACTTCTCCAGGAGGTAGTGGGACACGAAGCCGCCCACCACCGTGTTCTGAGGACAGGGAGGGGACCCCCGTGAGGAACAGCAGCCGGACCGGTACTGGGGGTGTACGCCCTCCCCGGAGAGGACCCAGACTGGGGCTGATGCTTTAGGACCACCGTGAGGATCGCCCCACACACTGGGGCATTCATGTAGCCCTTCCCTTAACAGTGGCCGCTCAAAGCGCTGCACGGCACTGCCTCACATGGACCCATTCATACACACATTCAGTACTGCCTCACATGGACCCATTCATACACACATTCAGTACTGCCTCACATGGACACCCGACCGGGGGAGTCAGCCCCGCAGGGCGACAGCCAGCTGGTCAGGAGCAGTCAGGGTGAGGCGTCTCGCTCAGGGACACCTCCACACTCACAGCTAGGAGGAGCCGGGGATCGAACTAGCAACCTTCCGGTGACCAGCCGACCCGCTGTACCTCCTGAGCCACACGCCCCCCCGATGCTGGCAGGGTTTACTTGTTCTGCTTCAGGAGGGTTTCATTGTATCCAGTAAAGGCGGTACTTTGATTAATGACCCTCTCTCCTGACCGTGTTGGATTCAGTTTGAATGTTTTTTCACATCCACCAGTTATGTTGCTGTTGTCTCTGGGAGTGAGGCGTTGATCCACCAACATCTCACTCCAACCAGGGGATTTGATTCACTGAATATTGTTTCTGCAAAAACATCGAGTTTTCCAAATCAAAGCACTTAGAGAACAAAGAACAGAACAATCCACGAACCCTGCAAGACCAAACCTATGACAACCACCACCACCCCCACCCCCTCCCTCCACCTCCTGCTCCTCCACCACCACCCACCACCCCCTCCTCCTCCACCTCCTCCTCCTCCACCACCACCCCCACCCCCTCCTCCACCTCCTCGCTCCTCCACCACCCCCCCACCTCCCCTCCTCCACCTCCTGCTCCTTCCACCACCACCCCACCCCTCCTCCTCCTCTTCTCCTCCACCCACCTCCTCCACCTCCTCCTCCACCACCACCACCCCCCCCCCTCCCCCACCAACACCTCCTCCTCCACCACCACCACCACCTCCCACCTCTTCCTCCTCCTCCACCACCTCCCTCCTCCTCCCACCACCCACCCCTCCTCCACCACCAACCTCCTCCTCCAACCACCACCCCCACCCCTCCTCCACCCCCACCCCCTCCTCCACCTCCTGCCTCCTCCACCACTACCACCCCCACCCCCTCCTCCACCACACACCCCCCTCCGTCACCCCCACCTCCTCCACCACACACCACCCCACCCCCTCCTCCACCTCCTCCTCCACCCCCACCCTCCAGACCTAGCCGCTACGCTCTGGTAGCTCCTCCTGGGTTCAGACCTGCTCCGTCAGGGTCCTCTGAACACCTTCCGTTTCTCCCTTCAGACATGGCTCGGGAGCCAACTCCAACCGACTACAGTTACCACGGTAACGCCAGGGTCGCGCTCTCCTCAGCATGTGAGAAATAACAAAGTGTTTTGTGAAAAGACTGAAGGATAAAATAGCGGCCTCGAACACGACCGTTAGACCAAACACATGACCGTCTTTCGGCCGGGTCTGGATTGAAGATCTGATTTGAGGTTGATGGTAACTTCCTTGTCCTAGAACTACACCTTCTGGGTGGAGGACTGTGTGGACCAGACTTTCTGGGTGGAGGTCTGTGTGGACCTTCTGGGTGGAGGTCTGTGTGGACCTTCTGGGTGGAGGTCTGTGTGGGACCTTCTGGGTGGAGGTCTGTGTGGACCTTCTGGGTGGAGGTCTGTGTGGACCTTCTGGGTGGAGGTCTGTGTGGACCTTCTGGGTGGAGGTCTGTGTGTGGACCTTCTGGGTGGAGGTCTGTGTGGACCTTCTGGGTGGAGGTCTGTGTGGAACATACCTTCTCGTTGAAGTGGATCTCCACAAACTTCCCGAAGCGGCTGCTGTTGTTGTTGCGGACCGTCTTGGCGTTCCCGAAGGCCTCCAGCAGGGGGTTGGCTGCTCGGACCGGGAGAGAGGGGGGAGTCAGGGGGGAGGAGGAGGAGAGAGGGGGAGAGGGGAGGGAGGAGAGAGGGGGGGAGGGGGGAGGAGGAGAGAGGAGGGAGGAGTGAGGGGGGAGGAGAGGGGGGTCAGTTAGGGAGGGGGGAGGAGGGAAAGAGGGTGGAGGAGGAGAGAGAGGGGTCAAGGGTGGAGGAAGGGAGAGAGGGGGGAGGAGGGAGGGGAGAGGAGACAGGGGGAGGAGGGAGAGAGGGGTCAGGGTGGAGGATGGAGAGCGGAGGGGAGGGCTCAGGGGGGAGGTGGGAGAGAGGGGGGAGGAGGGAGGGAGAGGAAGTCAGGGGGAGGAGGGAGAGAGGGGGGAGGGGAGGAAGAGGGAGAGAAGGGGTCAGGGGAGGAGGGGTGAGAGGGGTCAGGGGGAGGAGGAAGGGGGAGGAGGGTGGGGAGGAGGGAGGGGGGAGGAGGGAGGAGAGGGGTCAGGGGTCAGGGGGGAGAGGGATCAGGGGAGAGAGAGGGGTCAGGGGGGAGAGGGGGAGAGGGATCAGGGGGAGGAGGAGAGAGGGTCATGGCAGGAGAGGGTGTCAGGAGGGAGGAGAGAGGGTCAGGGTCAGGGGGGAGGAGAGAGGGATCAGGAGGTCAGGGGGGAGAGGGGTCAGGGTTCAGGGGGAGGAGGGAGAGGGTCAGGGGGAGGAAGGGGAGAGGTCAGGGATCAGGGTCAGGGGAGGAGGGGTCAGGGTCAAGGGGGGGAGAGGGGCTCAGGGGAGGAGAGGGGAGAGGGGTCAGGGGGAGGGAAGGAAGAGGGGTCAGGGGGGAGGAGAGAGGGTTCAGGGGGGAGAGGGGTCAGGGGTCAGACCACAGGAAGTGAGTGTGGCGCTGGACCAACATGGGGCGGAGCTCACCTTCTACGATCCTCTCGTCGATGTCCTGCCCCGTGCCGTAGGAGGAGGTCAGGTACCTGGGGGGGGATCAATATGAACTGGGTGATGACCAGCTCCCATCAGGGCGTCCAGCTGGAGTCAGGCCCATCATGACCTGAGCCTCCCTCGTTCAGCTCCATGTGAGAGGACGCTACCGAGCTACGGTTCAGGCGTCTTTGTTCGTTCCGTCACGACGTCTCACCAGGTTAGTAGCTCTGCTGGTTAGTTTGGCAGTACCATCTTTGGGTTGTCATTATGCAGGGTGACGTCACCAGAGGATGTATGACGTCACTCTCTGGTCTGTAATGTCACTCTCGGTGTGTGTGTGATGTCACTCTCTGGTGTGTGATGTCACTCTGGGTGTGTGTGATGTCACTCTCTGGTGTGTGTGATGTCACTCTCGGGTGTGTGTGATGTCCACTCTCGGTGTATGACGTCAATCTCTGGTCTGTAATGTCACTCTGGTTGTGTGTGTTGATGTCACCTCTCGGTTGTGATGTCTACTCTCTGGTGTGTGATGTCACTCTCTGGTGTGTGATGTCACTCTCTGGTGTGTGATGTCACTCTCTGGTGTGTGATGTCACTCTCGTGTGTGTGTGATGTCACTCTCGGGTGTGTGATGTCACTCTGGTGTGTGTGTGTGATGTCACTCTCTGGTGTGTGTGATGTCACTCTCTGGTGTGTGATGTCACTCTGGTCTGTAATGTCACTCTGGTGTGTGTGTGATGTCACTCTCTGGTGTGTGATATCACTCTCGGATGTGTGATGTCACTCTCGAGTGTGTGATGTCACTCTCTGGTGTGTGATGTCACTCTGGTCTGTAATGTCACTCTGGTGTGTGTGTGTCATGTCACTCTCTGGTGTGTGATGTCACTCTCGATTGTGTGATGTCACTCTCGGATGTGTGATGTCACTCTCGAGTGTGTGATGTCACACTGACCTGAGCACAAACTTGGTGTTCTCCGTCTTCCCGGCGCCAGACTCTCCGGAGACGATGATCGACTGACTCATCTTGAGCACCTTCATGTCCCGGTACGCCTTGTCAGCTGAGAGAGAGGGAGGGAGGGGGAGAGGGAGGGAGAAAAGAGAGCGGGAGGGAGACATCAGGGAGGGAGGTAGACAGAGAGGGAGAGAGACATCAGGGAGGTAGAGAAGGAGAGAGGGAGGGAGGGAGAGAGTGAGACATAGAGAGTGAGACATAGAGAGTGAGACATAGAGTGAGAGAGAGAGAGAGAGAGAGAGAGAGGGAGGGACCGAGGGAGAGAGAGAGTTAGATAGAGAGAGAGGGAGGGAGAGAGAGAGGGAGAGAGGGAGGGAGGGAGAGAGGGAGACATAGAGAGGAGAGATAGAGAGTGAGACATAGAGTGAGAGAGAGAGAGAGAGAGAGAGAGGGAGGGACCGAGGGAGAGAGAGAGTTAGATAGAGAGAGAGGGAGGGAGACAGAGAGAGAGGGAGGGAGGGAGAGAGGGGGAATATAACAACATGCTGTTTTGTGTGGACATCGTCAGCAGTAAGGATGAGATTCAACTTTTAGATTCCCTCTATCCTCTCCTCACTCCCAGGCCCATTACTACTGCTGGAGCTCTGAGTCCAGCTCCACCACTGGGCCCACACCGCCCCCTGGTGGAGCTCTGAGTCCAGCTCCACCACTGGGCCCACACCGCCCCCTGGTGGAGCTCTGAGTCCAGCTCCACCACTGGGCCCACACCGCCCCCTGGTGGAGCTCTGAGTCCAGCTCCACCACTGGGCCCACACCGCCCCCTGGTGGAGCTCTGAGTCCAGCTCCACCACTGGGCCCACACCGCCCCCTGGTGGAGCTCTGAGTCCAGCTCCACCACTGGGCCCACACCGCCCCCTGGTGGAGCTCTGAGTCCAGCTCCACCACTGGGCCCACACCGCCCCCTGGTGGACCCCTCTGGTTCCACCGCAAGGACACAACAGAACACCTGCCTGCTCCTGTACTGATTTAATTGTTATTCATTGTATCAGAACTCAGTGTAAATCATTATCATCATCAATGTTATTATCCTCAATATCAGTGGTACGAAAGACATCCTCCTGAATGTACGGTGTCCGTGATGCTGGGTCTCCGTGGCAACGTACCGATGGCGTACACGTGAGGGGGCAGGGTGCCTAGCGACCGGCCCAGGTACTGCTTCATGGAGTCGGCCGAGTACAGCTTGGGGATGTCCACGTACGGGTTCACCGCGATCAGGATGTTGGCCACGAACGTCTGGGAGACCGGGTTTAATGATACCGTTACCGCCAGGCCCAGAGATGGTGGGGTCAAACCCCGAGGAACACAGTCTAACCCTCCCTTCACCTTAATGACCTGTCTCTGTACTGTCTAACCCCTACCTGCTCCTTAATGACCTGTCTCTGTACTGTCTAACCCCTACCTGCTCCTGAATGACCTGTCTCTGTACTGTCTAACCCCTACCTGCTCCTTAATGACCTGTCTCTGTACTGTCTAACCCCTACCTGCTCCTTAATGACCTGTCTCTGTACTGTCTAACCCCTACCTGCTCCTTAATGACCTGTCTCTGTACTGTCTTAACCCCTTACCTTGCTCCTTAATGACCTGTCTCTGGTACTCTGCTCTAACCCCTACCTGCTCCTTAATGACCTGTTCTCTGTACTGTCTAACCCCTGATCCATGACTGTTCTTATGTGCCTCCCTATCTACATGACCTTCTCTGTACACTGTCTAAACCCCTACCTGCTCCTTAATGACCTGTCTCTGTTACTGTCCTAACCCCTACCTGCTCCTTAATTGACCCGTCTGTCTGTACTGTCTAACCCCTACCTGCTCCCTTAAGATGTCCTGTCTCTTGTACTGTCATAACCCCTTACCTGCCCCCTTAATTGACCGTGCTGTACTGGCCTAACCCCCTATACTGCTCCTTCTAAATGTCCGTCCTCTGTACGTCTAACCCCTACCTGTTCCTGAATGACCTGTCTCTGTACTGTCTAACCCCTACCTGCCTCCTTAATGACCTGTCTCTGTACGTCTAACCCCTACCTGCTCCCTGAATTGACCTGTCTCTGTACTGTCTAACACCCTAACCTGCTCCTTAATGACCTGTCTCTGTACTGTCTAACCCCTACTCGCTCCTTAATGACCTGTCTCTGTACTGTCTAACCCCTACCTGCTCCTTAATGACCTGTCTCTGTACTCTTGTAACCCCTACCTGCCTCCTTACTGACCTGTCTCCTGCTCCACTGATCCTAACCCCTACCTGCTCCCTTAATGACCTGTCTCTGTACTGTCTAACCCCTACCTGCTCCTTAATGACCTGTCTCTGTACTGTCTAACCCCTACCTGCTCCTTAATGACCTGTCTCTGTACTGTCTAACCCCTACCTGCTCCTTAATGACCTGTCTCTGTACTGTCTAACCCCTACCTGCTCCTTAATGACCTGTCTCTGTACTGTCTAACCCCTACCTGCTCCTTAATGACCTGTCTCTGTACTGTCTAACCCCTACCTGCTCCTTGATGACCTGTCTCTGTACTGTCTAACCCCTACCTGCTCCTTAATGACCGTCTGTACTGTAACTTAAACTAGTAGATCACAGTACTGGCCAGCTCCCAGTAGAATGCTGTAGTTGTATTGGGCAGCTTCCAATATAAACAGCGACCTTGACCTCCACACCTTAACCAGTTAAACCCAGCTTAACTAAACTAACCAGCAGTATACCATGTTCTACTCACGTAGATTTTGTCCTTGCTGTATCTCACACGGACGTTGTTCAGTAGAGTTGCCTCATTCAAGTACATCAAGGAACCTGGACACACACACACACACACACACACACACACACACACACACACACACACACACACACACACACACACACACACACACACACACACACACACACACACACACACACACACGATTAAAAACATTGCTGACCGTGAGGGGGTGAAGGTCAAAGGTCAGGATGAGGTCGAGTAGCACTCACAGTTGTCCTCCACATGTTTGTTGACGTCGTCCTCCGCCGAGAACACCTGGTTGACCGGAGCCAGGAAGGTCTGCCGGGACACAGGAAGTGACAAGACGCAGACAGGAAGTGAGGAACACGTTGATGTGTCCCTCTGTTTCTTTGAGTGACAGCTGCCACACTGCAGCAGGAGGGTTTGCTGGTTCGAGCGCGGTGCTCGTAAGTCCGTGATTTTATATCGCGGTTCATTTATTTATCGACAGAATGTTCGACATATATTCATTAATTCCCAGATGGGCTGCTCTGCATCACCCCAGTGGGGGCTACAGGGGTGGGGGGTGCGGCCCCCCCTTCACTGTAAAGCGTCTTCGGGGACTTGAGAAGCGCTATATAAATTCAATAAATACTATTATTATTATATTTCCTCAGCCTACTAAGACGTCTGGTCGCTCTGAAGACGTGTGGAACGGTGTCTCCATCGCACGGCTGGCTGGACTTTGTGTATTTCCCATGATGCATTAGAGACGGTTTGGTTCAACAGGTTCAGGTTTAAGGACACACACAGGGGGGGGGGGGGGGGGGGGGGGTATGTTGGGGGTCATGAGAAAAAGCAATGCATCATGGGAATATTTGTTTATTTTCTTTCGCATGAGCAGAAAGGTTCATCGAGTTGCATCCTGGGAAATCACCCACTGTTAGGAGGGTCTGCGTGTTGGTGTGTGTGCTACTAGTTCCCTCCACACTGGTGACCTCTGACCTCCATCAATGACACCTGCAATCACATCGCTGCCGTCATCACGTTTACATACATTTGCCTTCCGCCAGATCACACACACACACACACACACACACACACACACACACACACACACACACACACACACACACACACACACACACACACACACACACACACACACACACACACACACACACACACACACACACGAAGAGTGAGGTTGCTTCAGATGGTGAGGCCATGTGATGACATCACCCGTTCTGCTCTGGGTGCTCAGCCCAAACAGGCAGGGTGCCCCCGGGCCTGGGGGGGGGGGGGGGGGACTGGTCCCTCTCTCTGCCCCTCCCTCTCCTGTGTCTGTCCTTATTCATCTGAAACTCATTCCTCTCCCTCTCTCCCTCTCCCTCCCTTTCTGTGTCCATGTGTTTCTGTTTTTGCCAGCCTCACAATCTGTGTGTGTGTCTCCCTCCCTCCCTCCCTCCCTCCCTCCCCCCCCCCCTCCCCTCCCCCCCCCCTGCCGGTTGGGTCAGTCGTTGGATCAGTAGCTGGCACCAGCCGCCTCAGAGAGACAGAGCTAACATTGTTTTACCGCCCAGACCGGCGGAAATAACCCCTCATCTCTGACGGAGACGTATGTCCTGGCTCTGTGTAAGCCGGCCCCGGGCCCCGGGCCCCGGCCCCGCACTCTGAGCACACATTAAACAACAAGCGCTGGATGATTCTCCAGGATGGATGTGCAACCCACCAGGACATGAGCCAGCCGGGGGGGGCCGGTGTTTGAAGAGCCAGCGGTGAACACGATGAGGGCCGACTGAGTGGAACCCTCGCTGGGCCACGGGGTTCTGGGGAAGGATTAGGGGGACGGACGCGCCCGCCCACAGGCCGGCAGGCAAACACTCACTTCCATTAAAGGCTTAGTGCTGAGTGGGACAGGTGGAGGGGAGGGGGGGGCGGGGGCAGAGGGGTGGTGGAGGGAGAGGGGGGGGGGGGGAGAGGTGGGGGCAGAGAGGTGGAGGAGAGGAGGGCAGAGAGGGGAGAGGGGTGGAGGGGGGGAGAGGGGGGGCAGAGGGGTGGAGGTGATGGGAGACGATGGTCTAGGGCAGAGGACTGGGCTGATACTTGGAGATACTGGGGGGGATACTGGGGGGATACTGGGGGAATACTGGGGGGGATACCTGGGCGGGGATACTGGGCGGGGATTATGCTGGGGGGAGATACTGGGGGGGATACTTGCGCTGAGAGGGGGATACTGGTGGATACTGGGGGGATACTGGGGGGATACTGGGGGGATACTGGGGGCTTATCCTCAGACCACTGGACAGAGGAAGGCCCTGAGATGAAGACTTGATGAAGAGGTGTGGCGGACATGAGGGAGGAAGGAGAACCAGGACCCCAGAGGCCCGGGGATGTGTTTGGTTCTGTTCCAGGTTCATCGTTCTAGAACGGTCATCGATCTGCAGGACGCTCCCATCACAGCGTTGGTTTTGGGCACTAGAGCAGTCGGGCCGAGCTCCCTGAGGGGCCGACGACGTGCGCGCGTCGTAGGTCACGTTGGTCGCGTCGTAGGTCGCGTCGGTCGCGTCGTAGGTCGCGTCGTAGGTCGCGTTGGTCGCGTCGTAGGTCGCGTGGGTCGCGTCGTAGGTCGCGTGCGTCGCAGGTCGTCGTTCGACGGTCATCGATCGTGCAGGTAGCTCGCGTCGTAGGTCGCGTTGGGTCGCGTCGAGCAATAGGTCCGCGTCGCGTCGGCCAAGGTCGCGTTGGTCGCGTCGTAGGTCGCGTGCGTCGCGTCGTAGGTCGCGTTGGTCGCTCGTCTGGCTGCTTTCAGTCGCTGTGGTCGCTGGCTGACTCGGTCGCTCAAAGTCTATGGGCGGTCCTTAATCAGTTATCAACGGTTTTTTTTGCGACAGTTGAAGTACCAGAAAGCCATGCTCTCTGGCGAAAGCTTCCTACAGCTCTTTATTGCAAATATTACTTTTATATTGAAGTAGGCCAGGTCTATCAGTATCAATGAAAATGTATTAGTTGTAATTTGGGGCGTATTCAAATCATGTATTTTATATCTTATATATATATATATATATATATGTTTGTTTTATTAAATGTCATTAAGCCTAATAAGGTATATTAGGCACAAAGCACTTTGTTATAGATTGATATATTAGTTGTAATTTGGGGCGTATTCAAATAATGTATTTTATAGCCTTTGTTTTGTTAAATGTCATTAAGCCTAACAAAGTTCTTCGTTATAGAGCGATACACTTACAGTATATGTTAGAATCAGTGACGGTAGGTTAGTAATCAAGAAGGACGGTGATCGATTCTCTCCACGGTCGGGAATGTTTTCGCTCTTTTAGTCAAACTTATTGACGCAATCGGCCTCTTTCATTTCAACATTTTAGTATGATTTAGTACGATGGTATGAAAATTATACGACGTAATGACGGGCTGCGACGCCTGGCTGGTATCGGCTGTCTGCCGCTGGCCGCTGGCCGCTGGCCGCTGGCCGCTGGCTCTGGCCGGCTGAACGACTCGGTCGCGACCATAAAAGCGTTGTGACCCTTTTGGCGGCAAATAGGTCGCAACCAACCAGAGGTATGGCTGAATACCCGGCCAGCCGTCTGACTTTGTACATAACATACCTTATTAGTCTTAATGACATTTAACAAAACATGTATCATTTATAAAATACATTATTTCAATACGCCCAAATTACAACTAATATATCACTCTATAACGAAGTGTTTGTGCCTAATATACCTTATTAGGCTTAATGACATTTAAGAAAACAAATTTATACAGTATATATATATATATATATGTATATATATATATATAAAATACATTATTTGAATACGCCCCAAATTACAACTAATACATTTTTATAGATACTGATAGACCTGGCCTACTTCAATATAATAATAATATTTGCAATAAAGAGCTGTAGGAAGCTTTCGCCAGAGAGCATGGCTTTCTGGTACTTCAACTGTTGCAAAAAAAACGTTAATAACAAATTAACTGATTAAGGACCGCCCATAGACTTTGAGCGACCGAGCCAGCCAGCGACCACAGCGGCTGAAAGCAGCCAGACGAGCGACCACGACAGTGCGACCTACGTCGCGACGCACGTCGTTGGCCACTCAGAGAGCTCGGCCTTCCTCCACTAGAGTTTGGTGAACCTAAAATAAAGATGCTAACTGCGAGTACGAATCCCCGGTTCCAGCCGAGTCAGCCGTCTGCGGCCCCCAGAGACCCCTCCTCCAGGAACAGCAGCCCTGAGCGGCTCCAAGGTTCTGCTCGCTGCGCTAATGGGCGCTGACCGCGCTCCCTCTCCTGGTGTGCGTGTGTGCATTTGGTTCCTGTGTGTGTGTGTCTTTGCCCGTGTGTGCGCATGTCTGCTTGTGTGCGTGCACTTTTTGTGCGTGCCCTACCTTGCCCCCCTTCAGTGGCTCTATGGTCAGGCTGTGTGTGTGTGTGTGTGTGTGTGTGTGTGTGTGTGTGTGTGTGTGTGTGTGTGTGTGTGTGTGTGTGTGTGTGTGTGTGTGTGTGTGTGTGTGTGTGTGTGTGTGTGTGTGTGTACCTTGCCCCCCTTCAGTGGCTCTATGGTCAGGCTGTCCGCTCCGATGTCCACGATGGTCCCCAGCTGGAAGCCGTCGGCGGAGTGCGGCGCCCACACCGGCTTACCGTCCTCCATCGCGCTCCGAGGGCGGGGCTGGAACACACAACACCACCCGTTAAACACACGACACAGCCCTTACACCACCCGCTGAAGGCTCTGATCAGAGGATCAACCCGTTCCTGAAGGGGCCGGGTTTGGACACAAGGCGACAGGACGGAGACGGGGACGTGAACCCAGCCCCCTCCGACTGGGAGCTGAACACCTGGCTCCGTCTCCTGGTACGTCTCTGAACCCATTGACAACCAGGTCCTAGTCCCCCTGGTCCTGGTCTATCTGGTCCTAGTCCCAGGTCCCTGGTCCTAGTCCCTGGTCCCTGGCCCTGGTCCTGGTCTCACCTACTGCTCCGGCCCGGCCGTCTGTTGCCCGGGAGTTTGGCATCCCAGCCTGGCCGAGCCGGTCGGTTCCTTCCTGGATGAATGATTCATGGCCTCAACCACTTCCTCCACTACGCTGAGATCACTGGCTGATGGCTGACTGGACGACTGGCTGACTGGCTGACTGGACGACTGGACGACTGGCTGACTGGACGACTGGACGACTGGACGACTGGACGACTGGCTGACTGGACGACTGGCTCTGACTGGACGACTGGCTGACTGGACGACTGGCTGACTGGACGACTGGACGACTGGACGACTGGACGACTGGACTGGCTGACTGGACGACTGGCTGACTGGACGACTGGACGACTGGACGACTGTCTCGCTGTCCGATCCACAAGCTGCTACTGATGAGCTGGGCTTGATGCCTTGCTCAGGGACACCTCAACACTGCAGGCAGGAGGAACCAGGGGTCAAACCAGCAACCCTCTGGTCTGGAGATGTTCGACTCCCAGTCTAAAGGTTCTGGGTTCGATGCCCAGTGTCGGCAGCCTGCCCTGGGCGTCCTGGAGCAAGGCTTCCTGACCTCCACCTGCTCCTCGAGGGCCTGGGAGCTGCTCTAAACAGGGTCTCCTAAACAGGGGGTAACCATGACGACCAGACCTGTGCCAGGCGGGCTGACACCGATCCTGGTATTGGATACTGGTTCGATACCAGTCTGAAACAGGTCAACCGAGTTGAAACCTGAACTACTGGGTGAGCCAATCACAGATCGGGCTTTGGGACACGGCATGGAAAAAAAAGTTTGCTTTAAAAAAGGGGTTTTCTGAAACCAGCATCTTAAAGGAGGGGTTTGGCCCACTGGCGCTGGCGAGGAGCTGGGTGGGTGCACTCCGCTGGGTGCTGGGTGCACTCCGAGTGCCTGGGTGTGGTTCCAGCGAGTCCTCCTGGGTCCTGAGACGAACCGGTCTGTCCAGCCCTGATCTAGACTAATAGCCAACGGGAGTTGTACAGCTCATTCGCCAATCTTCTTCTGTTGGGAGTACACCTCGGTCTACTACCTTCCTCCTTCTGACTCCCAGCTAGTTCAGAGTGACTCAGCAGGGAGGAACCTCCTCCAACATCAACACAGCCACCGTCTGACGCGCCTCTATTCACCAGCACGTTCGCTGAATGATAATCCATTGAATTCACCTCCAGTCGGCCGGATTAACTCAACAAAGCGCATGAGCTAACGGCAACCACGGCGACCGCCGTCCAACATGGCCGACCAAGGCGGCGCCCTCCCTCAGGGGGCGCCGGCGTCCGACACCAGAACCGATCCCAACACTCCCAGCCTCCCGATGGGACGGACGAGATGGCGGACTGGTCGGAGCCGGCCCACCAGAACTCACCACCACCACCAACACCCCACCTGACCTCTGACCTCTGACCTCTGACCCCTGCTGCTGCTGTCCTTTGCGTTCTTCGCTCATTCGTGAGAATAAACTTTAATTTGACTCAATTGTAGAATAGTTTCATAAAGTTGTATTATATTGTATGCTGCAGTTATGTGACGTAATAAAATAAAGATGACTGTGCGTTCAAATCTCAACCATGGTGGTTTATCGTCGTCACATGATATTAAGAACAAAGACGTGTTTTAATGTGTTTTACGGCAGCGGGCTCCAGTTCACGTCATTGTAGCTTCATTCAAAGTTAAAGTAGTGGTTCTGGCTGCAGATTCAGAGGCGCTACCTGCCCATCTTCAGACTACAGCGGTCGGTCGGAACGCTCCGGGAACGCTCCGGGAACGTTCAGGGAACGCAGACTTTGTTATCAGCCTCAGCGAGCCGCTTAATTAAAACCACGCCGAAGACTGTTTACAACCTCTGTTTCCCGCCGGCCTCCCTGCGTTTAAGCCACGCTAACGCCGTTCAGCTAGCCATTAGCAGCTCCATTACGGACGGCGAGCTGAAGACAGCAGCGAGGGAACGGCCCGGAGGGATTCACCTGAGGAGAGCGGAACTGAAGCGAGCCCGAGCGCAGTGCGAGGCCGGAGACACAACGACACTGTTGATACCAGGTCAGACTGTTGACACCAGGTCAGACTGTTGACACAGGGTCAGACTGTTGATACCAGGGTCAGACTGTTGATACCAGGGTCAGACTGTTGACACCAGGTCAGACTGTTGACACCGGCTCAGACTGTTGACACCGGCTCAGACTGTTGACACCGGCTCAGACTGTTGACACCGGCTCAGACTGTTGACACCGGCTCAGACTGTTGACACCGGCTCAGACTGTTGACACCGGCTCAGACTGTTGACACCGGCTCAGACTGTTGACACCAGGTCAGACTGTTGACACCAGGTCAGACAGTTTAACGACCTGAATGATTTCCTGCAGTAACACAGCAGGACCATCCCATAATAACATAATAACGCCCAGACATGCACTGAAGAATTCATAACAAGCAACACACACACACACACACACCCCCCTTAGGCACGAACTTGGCACTCTCTTGGCACAGCTATTTTCATGCCTTGCTCAAGAGAACAGCGTCAGTTTCTGGTTCTGCGTGCTGGTTCAGGACTCATACATTCCACTGATTACGTGACTTTGCTCCGGAATTCCCAGCAATAAACAAATCAACACAGTGTTCAAGGTCACCACCAGGTGAGACCCCATTTGTGACATCACAAACAGGGGTGTCCCCCCCCAGGTGCATGATGGGAGAGATCAGCCTACCCCGTAGGGCACCCCCTGGATGGACTGTAAAAGCAGAGAGAGAGAGAGAGAGAGAGAGAGAGAGAGAGAGAGAGAGAGAGAGAGAGAGAGAGAGAGAGTAGAGAGAGAGAGAGAGAGAGAGAGAGAGAGAGAGAGAGAGAGAGAGAGAGAGAGAGAGAGAGAGAGAGAGAGAGAGCTGTAGTGTAATATATCGTGCTTTTTCTTTTCACCAGTTCCAGGGGTCAAGGTAGACTTTGAAAGGTCCACCTTCTCCCAGCGAGGATTTACAACAAAGATGGCCGCCAGTTGAGTCAACATCACAAATCATCCAGCACGACCCCTCAGGACCGCGGCGCTGGACTCTGACACACGGGAGGCCGGTTGTCCCTGGTTCCCAGCCTGCCTCACCTGTTGGGTGGTGGTGGGTGGGGGGGGGGGGACTAGCACAGCACACCTTTCTCTGCTGAACAAAGGGCTCTAGAGCACCTGGCCTGGCTGGAGTCCGCTTACAGTCGGCCGGGTCAACTGACGGAGCCTCTGCTGATCTACGGCCTATGGGGGGGGGGGGGGGGGGGGGGGGGGGGGGGGTTAATCTGTCAATAGGGAAACGAGTTCCCTGTTTAATCAGCACTAGAATAGCGATCAATGGGGAAATGACCATCAGTGATTACAACGATTTTAGCTTTCAATGCGTTTTATGCTTCTGTTGAAACACAATATATAAAGCTGTTTTTGTATTTGTAACTCTATGAACTTCAGGTCTCCCCTGAGGGTATCACTACAGCGTACGCCCCGCCCAGGGCATATATATATCGTGCTTTTTCTTTTCACCAGTTCCAGGGGTCAAAGTTCAGCCTCCTCACACACAGGTGGCGCCGAACACGCGCGGCTGGGCGTACTTTAGAGGTCCTGGGGAGTGGCCCGAGGGTGTGGCCGCCTGAGGCTAACAGGAACAGTCAGGTGGATCTCTCTTTGAATTCAGAGCCCTTCCTAACTCATCCGAGCATAATCGCTCTCTCTCTCTCTCAGCGGCAGGTTCCCCAGGAGAGAGGAGGAGAAGGAAGAGGAGGAGGTGGAGGAGGAGGAGAAAAATGAGGAAGAGGAGGAGGAGGAAACAACCTTGATTAATTCCTAGGAGATTTGACTTTTAGAGAGTTCAGAATACTTCCTTAATCCCAAGGGACACTACGATGGGGTCAAAACCTTGCCGAGTATCACCTCGTCACAACAGAAAGGATATGAGCAGTTGTGTTTAAGCTACGCTAAAGTAGCTGCTAGGCTCGGGGTTCTGCTGTGAATGACCTCATTGTTGTTCTACATGACGTAGCTCTCGAACGGCCTTGGACAGCCAGAGAATGACATTCAGCCAACTTTGTTTTCAACCCCAAGATTAGAACGAGTGTGTGAATGTGTTTGTGCGTTTGTGTGTGGGGATATGAGAGGAGGAGGAGTGAGTTGAATGAATTCAGGCCGTTTTAAAAGCAGCCAGTGTGTATGAAAGCTGTGAGTGTGGGAGAGGGCAGCTTTAGAACCAGCAGACAGACTGGGAACCCCTGGACACAGACAGCAAATAGCTTAGAACAGCTTCTCTTAAGATAGGCGGGAAAAGAGAGGAGAGAGAGAGAGCGAGACTGTGTAGTGTACATTACTCCCTGCAGTGGAAGTGTTGGACACACACACACACACACACACACACACACACACACACACACACACACACACACACACACACACACACACACACACACACACACACACACACACACACACACACACACACACACACACACACACACACCTCTGAGGCTGTCATCGCTGAGGAATGACTGTGGCTCTGGGTCACATGACCCGCAGAAAGCAGCGCCGTGTCGGAGGACAAAAGCCGCCCACAGGCCGAGTTCACAATAGCAACACTTGAGAGCCGGCCGGCGCGCGGGGGGGGGAGGGTTCACTGGCCCGACACTCCTGAGCTACACTGGTACTGGTCCCATATAACAAGCTTGTAGCAGACTGGGTGAACCACTGGTACTGGTCCCAGGAACCACTGGTGTGACAGACTGGGTGAACCAGTGGTCTGCTGAGCCCCAGCCTGCGTTCTGATTGGTCCAGAGCCCTGACCCCCTGAGGAGAGGAGACGGTGTGAGGTTTGTTCATCCCACTGGGAACGCTGGGAACGCTGGGGACACAGCAGGAGGTGCAGCACATCAGCGGTTGCTAGGAGACCAAAACGTTCAGATGGGGACCAGACAACAAACGTACTACGAAGGTCACCAAAGGGTCACCAAGGGTCATCCAGTCAGTTTGGCCGGTGAAGTTCTGATCGATGTGGACCCGGAACCAGTTTGACCTGGACCGGCTGGACCCGGAACCAGTTTGACCTGGACCGGCTGGACCCGGAACCAGTTTGACCTGGAGCGGCTGGACCCGGAACCAGTTTGACCTGGACCGGCTGGACCCGGAACCAGTTTGACCTGGACCGGCTGGGACTGGACCAGTTTGAACAGGACCGGTTTGACCCTGAATGATTTGACAAGGAGCAGTTGGACCCCCCCAGTGTCTGGAAGCGGTTCAAGCCGGCTCCTGGTGGCTGACCCATCGGAGACAGCAGCCTGTGTTTCCACGGCGATGCGTCCTTCTACTTTGTGTTATAAGGGTCCTTTGCATGCCGCCGGGTAATGCAAATAATTGCGGCCATGTTGACCAAATAAGGAGCTCGGCGCCGCCCTGTCCACTTCCTGGTGAGGAAGAGGAGGAGCAGCCCTTCATCAGTCTACTTCCTGCTGAGGAAGAG
>OLKM01000258.1:137348-177348 GCA_900291075.1 Melanogrammus aeglefinus | reverse complement strand
TGTGTGTGTGTGTGTGCGCGCGCGTGCGCGTGCGTGTGCGTCTTTGTGGCACCGTGTTGCTGTTCCAGTCGGTCTCCATGAGGTCACTTCATTTGCTTTGGACCTCGATTAGGAGGTGAACCCTTCCGGACATTTACATGCCGGCTCCGAGGTCCACTTTAGGAGGACTAAACCCCATTCAGGGGCCATCAATGATGGATGGTCCGGTTACATGACCCGTCTGGTCTGCTGTACGACGCGGACCGGGTTCCGCTCTGAATTAAAGATGACAGCCTTTCATGTGCACTTCAGAACACACCAACACAACCTGACCGCACCAGGAACGACAGTCTACCACCCAGTAAACAGTAACCAGCTGAAAGTTCACTATTCTACCCCCCTAAGTCACTCTTTGTGAATTTCGCTGCTCGCAAATTTGATTCCCTGAATACTTCTGTCAAAGTTCCGTAAAGCTGGAGGATATGTTGACAACGTAACACAGCTGTCAGACAATGTTAGAACCCGGGTGTGGCCCCCCCTGAGGCCTGTAGGAGGCGCCATTGGACTCAAGAACCGAAGCAGCAACAGAAAAGTAGAACATTTAACATATTGCGATATTTTGACCAATACTAATTGCAATGCTAGAAAAATTAGGCGTATCATTAGTGTCTATAAGATGAAAAGCTTTTCGTTGTCTTTCGTATCATTTGTACAGCCTTTTATGCATTTCATGTAGAGCACACACAAGGTTGCACGCGTTTAGCCCAGTACAGTAACATTCATTAGTATCAATAATCTATTGATCTATTCAGCTGAAAGTCTGCTTCCATGTTCATCAGATCGCCATCCGTTTGGAATTTTTTTTTGCTCAGAAAAGGTGTAGATTTAGAGCTACCCAACAGGTTGCTGCGGGGAGCATTATTTTTTATGCACTTGATTTAAATGAAAAAGCCTGATATAATTCAGAAAAACACACTTACACACTAGTTTGGGTGCAAGACTGTGCTTCATACTTCAATGATACCACGATCAATGATATGTCTCACACACACACACACACACACACAGAAAATAACAGACCAAAGACACACACCAATGCATACAAAATAACACACGGGCACACACACACACACACACACACACACAAGAAGACAGCCGGAGGCAGGTTAATGAAACTCTTTACAACTCAGAGGAGGCGTCCTCGTCTCCACCCAACAGAACACGTACAAATGAAAACCAAAACAGAATCATCTAAAAGTATAAATATTAAATACAGAGCAGCGTACATGAGAAGCTAAGGCTGAAGTTTGTTTAATGCTGAGGAGGCTTCACACTCGGCCGGTCTGGTCCCGGGGACAACCCCGGCGACCCCGGGGACATATTTCCAGAACTCCTTTCCGGAAAGTCTCGGGAACGTCATTCCGGAATGTCATTACCGACCATCGTTCCTGAACATCTTTCAGGAACGTTTTTCCGTACATCTCTTCAGAGCGTGTTTCCCGAAACTTATATCTCGAACAATCCTCTGCCTACATAACGCTTGACCGCAACCAACAGTCTGCAGGGTCTGGTGTCCGGTCCTCCGTGGGGGGGGGGGGGGGGAACACTGATCATAACGGGTCACATGATGACATCATCGCCCCGTCATCAGTCACACAAAGGCAGCGAACAGAAACCGGGCATATTTACACTCCTTTATTCAATACAAACGCTTCAAGGGGGGGGGGGGGGTGTGTGTGTGTGTGTGTGTGTGTGTGTGTGTGTGTGTGTGTGTGTGTGTGTGTGTGTGTGTGTGTGTGTGTGTGTGTGTGTGTGTGTGTGTGTGTGTGTGTGTGTGTGCGTGTGTGTGTGTGTGTGTGGTGTGTGTGTAGTCCTAGAGGTGGGAGCCGGAGTTCTTCAGAATAGATCTCCTTGCCTCAGGGCCACGGTTGGTTGGTTGGTTGGTTGGTTGGTTGGTTGGTTGGTTGGTTGGTTGGTTGGTTGGTTGGTTGGTTGGTTGGGGGGGGTGGGGGGGGCTTCATCGGACCGTGTCAATCAAAGTGGAGTTGTGTTGCGGGTGGAGGTGGGGGGGCCTCAGGAGGCGGGGGGGTGGTGCTGCAGCAGTAGTACCGGGCCGCAGGTCTCCTCGACCTCGGGCTCCTCCTCGGGGGAGCCGGGGGGCTCCGGGGGCTCCGGGTTCAGGTCCCGGCGCTCCAGGTCCTGCTGGGACTGGATCCTCAGGATCAGCTCCCGGATCTCCTCCCGCTTGGTCTTCATGCGTTGCTGTGGAAACCAGTCGTCCAGGGAGACGGGGAGGTGGAAGCTGAGGATGGGGTTCTGTTGGGGGAGAGAGGGCGGAGGGACATGGGTGAGGAGGAGGAGGACGAGGAGGAGGTACGGTACGAGGGGGACGAGGAGGGGGCACCGACCTGGAAGAAGCTCTCGACGTACTGCAGGACGTAGACGCCGCAGTCGCTGTAGTTGTCCTGCTGCGGCACGCGGGGGCTGGAGCCCTTCATCACCTCCTTCCCGAAGCTCCGGGGGGTGCCCTTCCTCACCTCCCACTCCACCTCCAGGTACCTGGACGCACACGGAGGCTACTAGCTGCTCTGGAGGACTAGCGGCTACTAGCGGCTACTAGTCTCCCAGAGGCCCTGCGGTTTCCACCCAAACCCTGGAGGGGTCCAACCTGGGGGCCTCAGAGGCTCGGAGGGGGTTCTGACCCCCTCTGAGCCTCTGAGGCCCCCAGCTGGATGCCAACCGACACACGCATGTCCCTACCCGTGACCCATAACATGGCGTTTGTTTGGCGTACTATATTTAAATACAGCTCTAGTTTGGCCCCGTGTCCATAAACACCCTGCAGGTGGGTGGAGGGTGGTGCAGTGTCTCCCCCCGGTGGCACAACATGGTAACACACACACACACACACACACACACACACACACACACACACACACACACACACACACACACACACACACACACACACACACACACACACACACACACACACACACTTACTCTCTCAGCGTCTTGACCACGGTGGAGCGGGCAGGACCTCTCAGGGAGTCCATGATGAGGATACAAGGCCTGGGGGGGAGGGAGGGGAGGGAAGGGGTGGGGGGTTAGGACGGACCGTCGTCATGGCAACACGACAGCGCTGTTTACCGGCCGGCGGAGGGGGCCGGTGGCGGTTTCACGTCCAGCTAGCGTGCTAACACACAGGGTGGGAGGGAACGGGCCCCGGCCAGCTCTGCACGAGAGGCCTCCCACCCGGTACAAATGATCAGCTCGATACAGCGTTTAGTAAACAATGATTCAGCTATTTCATGCGCCCTGTGTGGAACAGAGGCTGTGATGAGTGAAACAAAGGACATCGAATGTGTTTTTGGTTGGTTGACTTCATGAGGGCTCGGTGGCGCCCTCTGGTGGCGGCCGGGGAAAGCTGCAGGCGCCCCACTCACTGTTTGCAGACGGTGAATTTGTGGGCAAAGCCGGCCCCGTCACTGCTTGTGCCCTCCTCCTGGGACGTCCCGTCGTCAGTGCCCTCATCCTGGACCCAGAACACACAGGAACCCCCGTCACAACCAGAGTCTGTTTTTACCCATTATTGATTGAAAATGATTGACTTTAAACAGAAGGAGACTCAGAGACAGAAGGAGACTCAGAGACAGAAGGAGACAGAAGGAGACTCAGAGACAGAAGGAGACTCAGAGACAGAAGGAGACTCAGAGACAGAAGGAGACAGAAGGAGACTCAGAGACAGAAGGAGACTCAGAGACAGAAGGAGACTCAGAGACAGAAGGAGACAGAAGGAGACTCAGAGACAGAAGGAGACAGAAGGAGACTAGAAGACAGAAGGAGACAGAAGGAGACTAGGAGACAGAAGGAGACTCAGAGACAGAAGGAGACAGAAGGAGACTCAGAGACAGAAGGAGACTAGGAGACTAGGAGACAGAGAAGGACGACTGATTAGAGAACGAGGGAGGGACAAAGAGTGACACACACACGCACACTCTCTACCGGACAGGTGCTGTTGGCGTCGGAGAAGCTGAACACGTCGTCCTTGGCATTGGCTGAGCCGTAACACACACTGATCCTGTGGAGCTCACCTGCACAGGTGGTAGAGACACACACCGTTACACAGCGCGCCACTTTACAACACATACTGCTACGCACCATACACGCTATAGACTACGTCACACAACGCAAACACACAGTCTGCACTGTGCTGAGCAGCGTAACACAACACTTCACTGCAGCGCAACACCACACAAGTCTGTGGAGCTCACCTCAGCTCACGTGCACAGACGTCAACACACTACGTTACACAGCGCACCACTTACAACACAGTCTGCTACCCAGCTCACCACAACGTAACGCACTACGTTACACAACACAAACACACAGTCTGCTACCCAGCTCACCACAACGTAACGCACTACGTTACACAACACAAACACACAGTCTGCTACCCAGCTCACCACAATGTAACACACTACGTTACACAACACAATAAAACACATTTTGTTACACACCACACTGTTACACAACACAAAAACACCACAATACAACACACACTACATTACAACCGTAGTAGCTCGCTACATTTACTCTGTTACAAAATACTGGAGTAACTTTTTGGATAAATTGTAATTTTAGGAGTAGTTTTATTTCAATATACCTTTACTGCAGTATATATTTGAAGAAAGAACGGTACTTTAATGCCGTTCCATTTGGCTACGTGACGGTCGATACTTTACTTTAGTTTTATACGTTAAGTGAGTTTGCCAGCAGGTTTTCCTAATTTTATTTAAAGGTTGATGTACTTAATTTTGCAAAGAATTAATTTATAATTGTTTTAGTTCAAGGGTTATTAGTTTTATTTAATTGTTTTATTTAAAAGGATGTTATTTAACACATCTTTATTTGAACATTGCTGTTTTATATTTTGTATGTGTCTATTTTGTACCGTTTGTGTTACTCTGTATATTTAAAAAATAAATCCGGAGATACTCAGTAATGTACTCTTGAGTACTTGAGAAGTCTTTTCACTGCATACTTTTTTACTCTTACTTGAGTAATTATTTTTATGAATACTTTTACTTCTACTTGAGTATTTATAGTCTTAAAGTAACAGTACTTTTACTTTATTGGCTACTCTTCCCACCACAAACAGACCACACTACATCACACACTACGTTACACAAAACAAACACACCACAATACAACACACACACTACGTTACACAACACAAACACCACAATACATCACACACTACGTTACACACCATAATACAACACACAACACAAACACACCACAGTCCAACACACACTACGTTACACACCACAATACAACACACTACGTTACACAACACAAACACACCACAATACAACACACACACTACGTTACACAACACAAACACACCACAATACAACACACACACTACGTTACACAACACAATACAACACACTACGTTACACAACACAAACACACCACAATACACAACACAAACACACCACAATACAACACACACTACGTTACACAACACAAACACACCACAATACAACACGTTACACAACACAAACACACCACAATACAACACACACTACGTTACACACCACAATACAACACAAACACACCACAGTCCAACACGCGCCGTCACTCACTGTTGTACTGTGGCTCAGGGTCCGCCTCCTGGCCCAGGAGTGGGGGCTGGAGAACACCGTTGGTGAAGGTTGGCCTTTGATTGGCCGACGCCCCGACCGGGGGCGACGCCCACGTGGGGTTGTCGTGAAAACTGTGAGACAGCGGGTGGGGCGGCGAGTCCGACAAGTCGTCGGAGGAGATGGGCCGGCAGTGGTCCGGGACGCCCTCCTCCGATTGGCGGGGGGCGGGGACGGGGGCGTGGTCTGGGCTGTGGGTGTGGTTTGTGGGCGGGGCCTTGTATAAGGGGTTGGGCGTGAACTGGGGTCCCTGGAGGCCCGGGAAGCAGATGACAGCCAGGTACCAGTGAGCCCTGAGGGGAGGAGGGCACCGCAGTCAGGCTCCGGTGAGGCACCTCAAAAGGTTCCATGACATGCCACCAGTGGGGTACACTACGAACCTCGCTGAACATACCCAGGCTCCCTTGGCGCTACCTGCACTCTGCCGCTCTCTCACGGAGACACACTGCGCAACAGTCAGCATTGTCTACATAAGGTCCAACAAGGGCGATCAAACGGGGAGTCCCCTCTGATGAGAACCTGTGCCTCTCATGAAGAATATTCAATGCCAAGGGTTCGGTCCCGAAAGAGCCTATCGGGGGGACCCCTGTACGACACGGGCTCACCCAGTGATGGTGACGCCAACAGCCTGTAGGGCTTATCACACTCACACCTGGTGGCATGTCATGGGACCTTTAAAATTCAATCCTACACGACACCCAACTCTTTATGACGCTAGTTGTAAAATATTGTTAATGTTATACTATAGTACTCAGAATCACACTTCTATTTACGATCTTAAGCCTTTCCCTCATTTAAGATCATGGCCTGTAGTTCTGCGCTTGTAGATCTATAGATGTAGAACTATAGACGTAGTTCTGTGCTTGTAGACCTATATATGTAGTTCTATACTTTAGATCTATAGATGTAGCTCTGTTCTTGTAGTTCTCTGCTTGTAGATCTATAAATATAGTTGTCTGCTTGTAGATCTATAGATGTAGTTCTCTGCTTGTAGATCTATAGATGTAGTTCTCTGCTTGTAGATCTATAGATGTAGTTCTCTGCTTGTAGATCTAGATCTATAGATTTAGCTCTGTTCCAGACTCACGACTCGTTGATGGGTACGAAGATGAAGTCCTTCTGGAAGAGGTCCACGTGGCGCGTCCACGTCTTCACCCGGTTGTGTTTCCTCTTCTGTATCCTAGCAACCACAGAGACAGCCGGATGTCAACAAAAAATATTTTAAACTCTAACTAATGTTCTCCACGAGAAACCAAAACGTCTAGGGGTGGCCCTCATGGACCCCTGTGTGGGGGAGAGGGAGAGAGGGAGGAGAGGGAGAAGAGAGGGAGGAGGAGAGGGAGGAGAGAGGAAGGAGAGGGAGGAGGAGAGGGAGAAGAGAGGGAGGAGGAGAGGGAGGAGGAGAGGGAGGAGAGAGGAAGGAGAGGGAGAAGGAGGAGAGGGAGGAGAGAGAGAAGGGGGAGGAAGGAAGAGGAGGAGGAGGAGGAGGAGGAGGAGGAGGAGGAGGGGAGGGAGGAGAGGGAGGAGAGAGGAAGGAGAGGGAGGAGAGAGAGAGAGAGAGAGAGAGAGAGAGAGAGAGAGAGAGAGAGAGAGAGGAGAGGAGAGGGAGGAGAGAGAGAGCGAGGAGAGGAGAGGGAGGAGAGAGGGAGAAGAGGGAGAAGGAGGAGGAGGAGAGGGAGGAGAGAGGAAGGAGAGGGAGAAGGAGGAGGAGGAGAGGGAGGAGAGAGAGGGAGAGGGAGGAGGAGGAGAGGGAGGAGAGAGAGGGAGGAGAGGAGGAGGAGGAGGAGAAGGAGAGGGAGGAGAGAGCGGGAGGAGAGGAGGAGGAGGAGGAGGAGAAGGAGAGGGAGGAGAGGAGGCGGTCTCTTACGGCAGGTTGGAGGCCTCCGGAGCGTTCCTCCTCTCCCGCTGGTTCAGGCGCTTGTAGAAGAAGGAGCTGAACACGTGGCTCCTCTGGGAGTCCTCCTTTTTCAACCGCTCCAGAACCAGGTATCTGGAGGAGGACCCACGGTCAACGGACTGCATTTACACCGCGCTGTTCTAACCCAGAGCGCTTTACAATACCGCCTAACATTCACCCGTTCATCCACACATTCACACGCTGACGGCGGAGTCGGCCACGCAGGGCGACCGCCAGCCCGTCAGGGTGAGGTGCCTCGCTCAAGGACACCTCGACACTCGGCTAGAAGGAGCCGGGGATTGAACTGGCAACCTTCCGGTTACCAGCCAACCCGCTCTGCCCCCGGGGCCACGTTCAGCCCGTCCTCGTCAACACTGAGGAAGAGGGAGCAACCCTTCCAAACACCTCTCGATCTCTGAGGCACCTGGGGCCCACATGCAGGAGCCCAGGTGTGGTGAACATCTGGACCAGAACCCACTTGAGATAAAAGTCTAGAATGACGTCGTTGAGGAACTCCCCGTCGTTAAGGCAGTGGAGGTCTTCGTTAGTGACGCTGATGCCTCCTTTAGCTGGGGGAGGGGGGTACACCATCAACCTGGAACACACCCATCCACCAATCAGGAGGCAGGAGACATAGAGACACGGAACATAAACCAATCAACGGTCAGGAGACGAGCAGGGACGGAATCTCAACCAATCAACGGTCGGGAGACAAGAAGACACAAAATATCAAACCAATAAAGAGAACCGATTGGGTGATGCTCTCACCCAATCACAAATACACTCCGAAACATTCATTAGGAGTCACAGCCCAACCAATAGAAACCCAGTTTGATCTGATCCATCCTTGAAGGAATGGTTCCCTCCGTCTGCCCGACGGACGAGGGCCCCCCCCCCTCTCTCTCTCTCTCCCGCCCTGCGTGCCAGCATCCCCGTATCCATGGCGACCGGGGGACAGGCGGCGGCCCACTCACTTGATGATGGGTCCGGAGAAGGTGGGCTGTATCTCCGCCATGTCCTCGTCCTCCTCGTTGTAGAAGGCCCCGGCCTGCTGCCGCGTGGCCATCCGCGTCCGGACCGGGGCCACCCGGGTCATGCTGCCCGCCGACCCCCCCGGGCTGCCCTGAGCTGGTTTAGACTGGGGACCAACGGAGACACCAGTTAGAGACCACCGACCAACGGAGACACCAGTTAGAGACCACCGACCAGAGGAGACACCAGTTAGAGACCACCGACCAGAGGAGACACCAGTTAGAGACCACCGACCAGAGGAGACACCAGTTAAGCCGCGAACACACCAAAAGCGTTACCCGCGTACCATGTACGCGCGTAACGCAGCTAAAATGTTGCTTGACCATTTTGTGTCAAAAATGGTCAGATACGCGCGTAACGCGCGTAGATGAGACCGCCCAATTTCTCCCGCTCATTCTCTTTCCAAAGCTCCGCAAACATGAAGGTCACTACCATCGGTGAATGATAGAGCTTGGATCGGGTTAGATTAATAATCTCGGATATAAATAAACAATAATCGGGTTAAATAACATGGTATACATGGTATATAATAACACATGGTGTGTCTGTTGTGTTTCCAGCATTCGTAGTGTTGATCAGCAGGGATATAGTCCGCCAAGACGTTGAGGTTGCTTAGCAACCAGAGACGCTGTCCATGCAAGTGAATGGAGCGTTCCCTCTTCGTCATAACTATCAAACCAAACATACTTCACATTCACCGAGCGAACATTATGAAAGTAAAATGCACATTTCTCGCTAGAAATGTTTACATAAACGCATTTAATGGCGTAACTATGTTACTATTTCCACCCAGAATAAAGAAAGATGTCGGCCGGCCGTATGCTTCTGTGCAAGCTCTCTCTGCCAGTGACGTCGGGTCAAGCTCAACGCTGATTGGCTATTGCGGCGCGTACGCGCATAAAAAAGTTCAATTTTTTGAACTTCCTCGTTACGCGCGTATATGTACGCGCGTCAATATACGCGCGTCAATATACGCGCCTCATACGCGCCTAACGCGAGTAAAATGTTGCTTATACGCGTGTAACGCGTGTACGCGTCTCATACGCGCGTAAACCAATGGTTCCCTATGGGAAAATGGCCGATTTTATACGCGTGATACGCGGGTAACGCTTTTGGTGTGGCCGTACCTATAGAGATCACCGACCAGAGGAGACACCAGTTAGAGATCACCGACCACATGAGACACCAGTTAGAGACCACCGACCAACGGAGACACCAGTTAGAGACCACCGACCAGAGGAGACACCAGTTAGAGATCACCGACCAGAGGAGACACCAGTTAGAGATCACCGACCACATGAGACACCAGTTAGAGACCACCGACCAACGGAGACACCAGTTAGAGACCACCGACCAGAGGAGACACCAGTTAGAGACCACCGACCAGAGGAGACACCAGTTAGAGACCACCGACCAGAGGAGACACCAGTTAGAGACCACCGACCAGAGGGAGACACCAGTTAGAGAGACCACCGGACCAGAGGAGACACCAGTTAGAGACCACCGACCAGAGGAGACACCAGTTAGAGACCACCGACCAGAGGAGACACCAGTTTAGAGACCACCGACCAGAGGAGACACCAGTTAGAGACCACCGACCAGAGGAGACAACCCAGTTAGAGACCACCGGCCAGAGGAGACACCAGTTAGAGACCACCGACCACATGAGACACCAGTTAGAGACCACCGACCAACGGAGACACCAGTTAGAGACCACCGACCAGAGGAGACACCAGTTAGAGACCACCGACCAGAGGAGACACCAGTTAGAGACCACCGACCAGAGGAGACACCAGTTAGAGACCACCGACCAGAGGAGACACCAGTTAGAGATCACCGACCAGAGGAGACACCAGTTAGAGATCACCGACCACATGAGACACCAGTTAGAGACCACCGACCAACGGAGACACCAATTAGAGACCACCGACCAGAGAGGAGACACCAGTTAGAGACCACCGACCAGAGGAGACACCAGTTAGAGACCACCGACCAGAGGAGACATCAGTTAGAGACCACCGACCAGAGGAGACACCAGTTAGAGACCCACGACCAGAGGAGAACACCAGTTAGAGACCACCGACCAGGGAGACACCAGTTAGAGACCACCGACCAGAGGAGACACCAGTTAGAGACCACCGGACCAGAGGAGACACCAGTTAGAGACCACCGGCCAGAGGAGACACCAGTTAGAGACCACCGACCAGAAGGAGACACCAGTTTTAGACCAACCGACCACGAGACACCGAGTTAGAGACCACGTCCAGAGGAGACACCAGCGTTAGAGACCACCGACCAGAGGAGACACCAGTTAGAGACCACCGACCAGAGGAGACACCAGTTAGAGATCACCGACCACATGAGACACCAGTTAGAGACCACCGACCAACGGAGACACCAGTTAGAGACCACCGACCAGAGGAGACACCAGTTAGAGACCACCGACCAGAGGAGACACCAGTTAGAGACCACCGACCAGAGGAGACACCAGTTAGAGACCACCGACCAGAGGAGACACCAGTTAGAGACCACCGACCAGAGGAGACACCAGTTAGAGACCACCGACCAGAGGAGACACCAGTTAGAGACCACCGACCAGAGGAGACACCAGTTAGAGACCACCGACCAGAGGAGACACCAGTTAGAGACCACCGACCAGAGGAGACACCAGTTAGAGACCACCGACCAGAGGAGACACCAGTTAGAGACCACCGACCAGAGGAGGCCGATGTTAGAGCTTGGAACATTTTCGATAAATCTTTGTGTCTGATAAAAAAAATGCTAAATTGTTTAACAACGCTTTGCATTATGGGACGATGAGGCCATGCTAACTAATGCTCTCAGCAACACGCTTTGAAAGAAAGCATTCAACACATGGCTACCTCATATTAAATATCAATTTGAATATGGAAGTAACAGATTCAAATAAGTCAAACAACGAGAGGCGTTGATCTGCATGGAACAAGCCCAGGACGCGTATTTACCAAACCCACTATGGCCACGCCAAGACCAACCCTACTCGGTCTGTGATTGGCCGGGTCGCATGCAACTCAACAGGACGCTTTAGAACTATACGGTACCCTCGGTGTGAGCATCCGAGAGCGTCACAAAAGAGCACTAACCCTAACCCCTGGCCCCTAAGCCTAGCAGCTAATACCAAGCCAGTAGAGGTGTGGTAGTCGAATCCCTAGACGGTAGAAACAAAGAGGGGTGACGTGTGCGACGGACCAATCAGACATAGAGGCGGGCGTGTCTCTTCAGGGTGTTTGTGAGGCCATAGTAGGACTCCTCACCTTCTCCTCCTTCTCCTTGGTGGCCTTGTTGTAGTTGACCAGCCTGACGTTGGCCTCGTCGAAGGAAAGCTTGGCGGGGAAGTCGCTGAGGCCGTTGGCGCGGCCAATCTCCCCCAGGATGTCCTCCAGGATCATCTGCTCGTTCATTGTCAGCCCGTTCTCGAAGATCAGCACGATGTACTTCTCATCTGACTCTGGAGGCGCAGACAGACAGAGTCACGACACACAAACACAGAAAGAGTCACGTCACACACACACACAGAGTCACGACACACAAACAAACACAGACAGAGCCACGACACACACAAAGAGTCACGACACACAAACAAACACAGAAAGAGTCATGACACACACACACAGAGTCACGACACACAAACAAACACAGAAAGAGTCACGACACACACACACACACAGAGTCACGACACACAAACAAACACAGAAAGAGTCACGACACACACACACAGACAGAGTCACGACACACAAACAAACACAGAAAGAGTCACGACACACAAACAAACACAGAAAGAGTCACGACACACACAAACACAGAGTCACGACACAAACACACAGAGTCACGACGACAGTCACGACACACACAGACAGTTACGACCCACAGAGAGTCACGACACACACACGCACAGACAGAGTCCCGACACATACAGTCACAACACACAGACATACAGATTAAAGAAAGATCAATTCAAACCCTGCCTCAGGGTTTGTCCCTGAGCAAGGCATTATATATATTATTTGAGTATTTTTACTTCCCAAGCAGCACAGCCTGGGATAAGCCCACAGATGTCAGTTCGGACGTACTCAGGCCATCACAATAACCACGGTACGTTGACACCAGAGCTCCTGTGAACCAGTTAATCTCAGGAGCAACCCAGGCTAGGCTAGCTGTGCTAAGATTTAATGTCTTTTCAACATACAGGATCATACAGGATGCGCTGTATTTCTGTGCTTTAAACAGCAATAGAAAATAGAATAGAATAAAAATAGAATAAAATACAACACAAGCTTTAACAGAAAGGAAGAATATTATACATAGGTAACATTAAAACTGGATAAACAGAGAGATGCAGTACATATTGCACTAGCCCTTGAAGTGCTGACTTACGGTCGCCGGCCGAGTCGTACCACTGGCCCCCCTTCTCGCTGGACATGTTGAGCTGGGAGCGCAGCCGCAGGCACTCCCCGGCCGTGGTCTGGAAGAAGAGCACGGGCAGCTTCCTCACACTGCACCACTCGCAGCTGATCAGCTCCGAGGCCTGCAGGTTCACCTCAAGGGCCTCCATCTCCGCCGCCACTGTGGAGGGGGGGGGGGCATGCATTATTATGTTTTGCTAGTGCTAGGTCATGTTTTGCTAGCGCCATGTCATGTTATGCTAGCGCTGTCATGCTACTGCTATGTCATTCAACTGCTATGTCATGTTATGCCCTTTCAGAGTGGCATGGCACTAGCCATGTTATGCTAGCGCCATATTATGCTAGCGCCATGTCGTGTTATGCTAGCACCATGACATGCTAGTGCCATGTCATGTTTTTTTAGGGATGTCATGCTACTGCTATGTTATGTTATGCTAGTGCTACATCATGCTACTGCTATTTCATGTTTACTTGCGCCATGTCATGTTATGCTAGTGCCATTTCATGCTAGTGCCATGTAATTTTTTTCTAGGGCTATTTTATGCTAGGGCTGTCATATTATGCTAGCGCCATGTCATTTTATGCTAGCGCCAAGTCATGCTAGCACCATTTAATTCTAGCGCTATGTCATGTTATGCTAGCGCCATGTCGATATCAGAGACACCGTGGCTCTCACTGTCGTCTGCAGGGTGTCGCTACCCTCTAGTGGACATACCCAATACTGCATTAATTTACACTATTTACAGACTGATGCCATAACAATACATCAATCTACATAGTGTAACCCCATAGAACGTACAGATTAAACTCAAGAAGACCTCACACTGGGGCTTCAAACAGAAGGCTGATGTTTCAGTCCAAAGCCACAAAGGAGAACGTTTAAAGGACGTACCATCGGTTTCCAGTTGGATTTGGTCGATGGAGAACTGTGGAGAGAGGATAGGTGAGGGAAGAGTTAGAGGGGGCCTAAAGCTTTATACGGACCAAGGCCTCATGTCTGGGTTCCACCAGGAACACCTCAAGAGGGTCCTGAGATCTGGAAGTCTGTAGTGCAGTAAGCTGGTGGGTGTGGACGTCCAAAACAGGACGTCCTCATCTAAACAATCACACAATCCTATCGCCCACTAGTGTTCCCTATAATAAATTGGTGTTTAGTTAGTTTGGTCCGTTTTCCAGTGAGCTCCATTGTTTCGAACTCTTATTTACATGTTTGGTCTAAACTTTTGATGATTCTGAAATTAAAGTGCTTTATAAATACAAACTAACACCTTCATGCTGCTCTTACACACTTATTGTATGTTGTACGTCCTGGAACTTAAAAACAGTCATTTGCATCGAGTAGCATCTTATCCTATCTATCTTTGTTGTGTACGGGGAATGGGTTAACTTAGTGATTGTTAGTGCTTGGCACTTGGTCTATGAACATCCTTACTGTACCGACAGCGATATATGGTTGCTTCTCTTCTCCTGACGAATGTATTTATTGTAAATCGCTTTGGATTGAAGCGTCTGCCAAACGCCCTGATTGTAATGCCGTGTGGGTCCCTGGTCCAGCCCTTTGTGTGGCTGTTCTGCGCCGTAGCGCTGCGTTAATAAAGTTGGGTTTGACTCCAGGGGGGACAGGGGGGCTCACCACGACGGGCTTGGTGACCATGCGGCGCAGGGTGCCCACCCGGACGCTACGGCACTGCAGGATGATGCTGGCACACTTGTTAGGGACCAGCTTGGGCTTCTTGGGCCGCGAGGAGAAGCTCTCAGATGCCCCGGGGCTGGACTGGAGGACCTGGGGAGGAGGAGGAGGAGGAGAAGGAGAGTGTCAAACCAAGAGAGGGAGGTGGAGGAGAAGGAGGAGGAGAGGGTCAAACCAAGAGAGGGAGGTGGAGGAGAAGGAGGAGGAGAGGGTCAAACCAAGAGAGGGAGGTGGAGGAGGAGGAGGAGGAGAGGGTCAAACCAAGAGAGGGAGGGGAGGAGGAGGAGGAGGAGAGGGTCAAACCAAGAGAGGGAGGTGGAGGAGGAGGAGGAGGAGAGGGTCAAACCAAGAGAGGAAGGAGGAGGAGGAGAGGGTCAAACCAAGAGAGGAAGGAGGAGGAGGAGAGGGTCAAACCAAGAGAGGAAGGAGGAGGTTAGTGAGTCATATACAGTGGGGCAAAAAAGTATTTAGTCAGCCACCAATTGCGCAAGTTCTCCCACATAAAGACGAGAGAGGCCTGTAATCTTCATCATAGGTATACCTCAGCTATGAGAGACAAAATGAAAAAAAAAAAAAATCCAGAAAATCACATTGTCTGATTTTTTAAGAATTTATTTGCAAATGATGGTGGAAAATAAGTATTTGGTCACCTACAAACCAGCAAGATTTCTGGCTGTCACAGACCTGTAACTTCTTCTTTAAGAGGCTCCTCTGTCCTCCACTCGTTTCCTGTATTAATGGCACCTGTTTGAACTCCTGATCCGTATAAAAGACACCCGTCCACAACCTCAAACAGTCACACTCCAAACTCCACTATGGCCAAGACCAAAGAGCTGTCAAAGGACACCAGAAACACAATTGTAGACCTGCACCAGGCTGGGAAGTCTGAATCTGCAATAGGTAAGCAGCTTGGTGTGAAGAAATCAACTGTGGGAGTAATTATTAGGAAATGGAAGACATACAAGACCAACTGATAATCTCCCTCGATTCTGGGCTCCACGCAAGATCTCACCCCTGTGGGGTCAAAATTGATCACAAGAACGCTGAACAAAAATCCCAGAACCACACGGGGGGACCTAGTGAATGATCTCCAGAGAGCTGGGACCAAAGTAGCAAAGGCTACCATCAGTAACACACTACGCCGCCAGGGACTCAAATCCTGCAGTGCCAGACGTGTCCCCCTGCTAAAGCCAGTGCATGTCCGGGCCCGTTTGAAGTTTGCTAGAGAGCATTTGGATGATCCAGAACAGGATTGGGAGAATGTCATATGGTCAGATGAAACCAAAATATAAGTTTTTGGTAAAAACTCAACTTGTCGTGTTTGGAGGAGAAAGAATGCTGAGTTGCATCCAAAGAACACCATACCTACAGTGAAGCATGGGGGTGGAAACATCATGCTTTGGGCCTGTTTTTCTGCCAAGTGACCAGGACGTCTGATCCGTGTGATGGAAAGAATGAATGGGGCCATGTATCGTGAGATTTTGAGTGAAAACCTCCATCAGCAAGGGCACTGAAGATGAAACGTGGCTCAGCATGACAATGATCCCAAACACACCGCCCAGGCAACGAAGGAGTGGCTTCGTAAGAAGCATTTCAAGGTCCTGGAGTGGCCTAGCCAGTCTCCAGATCTCAACCCCATAGAAAATCTTTGGAGGGAGTTGAAAGTCTGTGTTGCCCAGCGAAGGCCCAAAAACATCACTGCTCTAGAGGAGATCTGCATGGAGGAATGGGCCAAAATACAAGCAGCAGTGTGTGAAAACCTTGTAAAGACTTACAGAAAACGTTTGACCTCTGTCATTGCCAGCAAAGGGCATGTAACAAAGTATTGAGATGACCTTTTGTTATTGACCAAATACTTATTTTCCACCATAATTTGCAAATAAATTCTTTAAGAATCAGACAATGTGATTTTCTAGATTTTTTTTTTCATTTTGTCTCTCATAGCTGAGGTATACCTATGATGAAAATGACAGGCCTCTCATCTTTTTAAGTGGGAGAACTTGCACAATTGGTGGCTGACTAAATACTTTTTTGCCCCACTGTATACTGTCATAATAAACAGAAGCAGTGATGTCAGTGAGGGGGCGATCACAGGGCGCCACGTCGCCAGTAAATGGTTGTTCTCCTGCGGTATGGCTGCCTGCCAGCCTTACTGATTCCTCTTCATCAGTAAATCGCGGACCCAAAACCTCTCTTTTTGCGGGCTCTTCCTAATCCTCTCCCAGTAGCTCAGCAAAGGCAAGAGCTCCACGTTTGAAGCTTGAATCCATTTTACCCCCGTTAATCACATCTGATCGCCTGGTCGCACATGCGGCCAACGCCAAGGTTGTACTGCCCGACGCACAATGACAAGGCCTCTTGTAGGGCGGAGCAAGTAATGGACTTTGATCGTGATTTTGGGGTCGAACGAACGAACAAACTAATAGTATCCAGTTGAAAATATTTTTTATGTTCATCAAATGTTTTATTAAAATAGCTAGATGCATATTTATTTTTTCAACATTTTCTGTTTGAAAGAAAATTGTATTTTTTAGAGGGACATTTCAGAGTTCTCAGTTACAAAGCAACGTTTTGGAGAGAAATGCCGACTAAATGCATCATGTTTTCAAACTCAAAAACAACCGTCTCATTTGTCGCGATTTCAACGCCGACCAAAACCCTCGCGACTCTGATTTTCCCCTTGAAGCCCAGCGTAACCCAGCGTCTACCTACCGGGTCTTTCCGCGGTCTCCGTGGCAACACGATATTCATGTTGACGTCTCCGAACATTTCGGCGGCGAGCTCGATCCAACTCCCCGGGGCTCTTCACCGCTGCCTCCACGCGCCCGCCAGATGGCGCCGGGGACGAGTGGGCGGAGTCAGCGGGCCGCGGCGACACGCTGTCCAGCCGGTTGACGCTGCCGGTGCTGGCGGTGTCGGCGTCCTCCTCGTCGTCGCTGGACAGGACGACTGGAGAGGAGGTTACAGACATGCTGGCGTTACACTGCGGGTTGTCCTCTGCCGTTCACTCTCTGGACAACAGAGTCACAGCGAGGCTGGACGATGTGTGAAATTCATACCGACATTGCAATGTAGTAGAACGCGATATGCAAATCGCAAAAAAAAAGAAGCATTTATATGATATGATTTTTTTTACAGTTACTGCTAGTGACTATAAGATTTGTATTTATTTTTCTTTTACAATTCAATAGTTAAATAAAGATGTTATAATATAAATTCAGGCATCAGTTCATCTTAACACATCGGCCTGGCCTACAGGACAGAGCAGTTTATATGTTGACTTCTTCCAATGTTCAATGTTTGACCAATATGCAATATTGGTCAAAATAACCCAAATTATTTCCCCAAATCGACGTTAGGAACGCAGAGTCGCCCTCCAGCTCTCGCAAGGGACTCAAGACTCACTGGTCAGAGTTCACCTAGACTCTGACCAAGAGATTCAGAACACGTCACTCAGTTCACCTGTAACTAATCCTCCCTTAGTCTCCTTAAAACACCCCTCTTACGCACTTCTTGTATGTTATACGTCCTTGCACTTCAAAATAGTACTTGGCATCATGTAGCGTCTTATCCTAGCTATCTTGTAAACTGGGAACGGGTTAACCGAGCGATTGTTAGTGCTTGGCACTTGGTTCAATGAACATACTGAGTGTTTCTCTTCATGTTCAAAACGCGTAGACATCATTTAGACACGTCGATGTGTACTAGTGTGAGGCTGAGAACCATCAAACTTGCAATCTATGGAGGAAGTGCAGAACAGTGATGCAGAGCAGTCTGAAAACAAGATGGCTCCTTTAACACAAAGAGCTTCGACACAAGTCACAAGGAGACAAAGTGCAAAGTGCAGGAGCTGCTTCCCAGACCATTAACCACTGAACGACCATTAGGACCGGTGGAGATCACTGCCTTACAGTCTACCTGCACCACACTGGTACCAGCCTCCCAGAGCAGTGGGCGCTCCCTGGCTTCACCCCAGCAGATGATCCCCCCCCACCCTGTTCTCCACCTCCCCGTCTCTGGAGGGGGAGAGCACGGTGGGCCCAGAGGAGGACCAGAGCTGCTCCTCCTCCACGGTGTACCACTCCGGGTCAGGGTGGAGCAGGGAAACCTTCAGCCCGACCCCCCCTGGAGATCTGGAACCGCATCTCCATCACCCTGACTCGGTACCGACAGGTTGTCATGACAACGAGGGGTTCTCCCCGACTAGGCTCCTCCCATCTCGTTCCCACTACGCAGCTTCGTAGGTAGAGGTGGGAGGAGCCACGAGCAGTAGAGGCTCCCCCCAGACCATGTCCAGCCAACTCAGACGCCAACAGGGACCTCTTCCCAGTGGGGCCGCGGGTCCTGGCGGGCTGGACCCGGGTCCAGAACCGGGCCCTGGGTGGGAGGAGCGCCTGTGGGGGGGGATACTCACTGGGGTCGTTGAGTTCGTGCTGGCGGGCCGAGGCGGACTTCTTCCCCTTGGGGGTCAGACGGAGGCCGCAGCAGCCGGAGGTCCCGGGGGACGGCAGCGGTGGGGGGACGGCGGGCCGGCCGTTCAGCGGCGCCAACAGGGCCCCCCCGCGGGCCCCGTGGGAGACCCGCAGCGGCAGCACGGGGCCCACGGCGCCCGGCGAGGCTCTCACCGGCCCGTAAAAGTTCTTGGCAGAAAGGCTGTTGGGGCCGGCGGCGTGGTGCGGGTGGATGGGGGGGCGGGGCGTGGCCGAGGTGGGCGGGGCCTGCTGGCAGGAGAGGAGGGGCGTGCGGGCGTGTCTGCAGTGGAAGCCGCAGGCGTCGTCCTGGTTGCTGGAGTTGCACTTGTTGCAGCGGGCCGGGCTGGCGCTGGGCCGCAGCGGCTGGGGAGAGACGGCACCGCCAGCTTCAGCGACTGAAGACCTCACACCATTACCTCCTTACCGATACCCAGTCCGTATTATTTTCATATTATAGTCGTATTTGTTGGCATTTCTAATCCCTTTTTTTTTTTTATTTCTTGACTTATCTTAACTGTGAGGCACTTGAGTCTGCACCCCGCCTTAATTATTTTATCCTTGGCAGCACTTTGGGTCCACTGCGGTTAGTTAAAGGTTGCATCATCGGTTGTAGGCTAGCTGCCCGCCCAATAAGCAGGCAGGAAAAAAAACGGTGTCTCTGTAGGTAGCCTGTGCTCCGAGATCCTGCACGAAAACAAATGGTACTACCAACCACTCACACTTATGAATAGTATTGCGCAAACAAATCTAGCGGCGTCCGAATACTCTAGTATGCATTCTGTAGTACGGAAGTCGTTTCCAAATGCATACTACCGCCAAAGTGAACCACGGACCACACTACGCTATCCCACAATGCAACCGGAGTCTGGTAACAAACGAAGAAGAGATGGCTGACCCGACACCACCAACATATCCATTATGTATATTATTCATTTTCGACTGATCAATATACATATATAATCTATAATTAGTAGTAGTTAAGCTTGGGCTTCCATGTTTTTCCAACTTGGCAGTTCGAACGCACGTGGGTCGGAGATGACGCGTTTCCCATTCCGACTTTTACATTTGGATTCACCGATTTTTTGTCCCTTCTCTTGGCGTTCACTAACGTGGATATGCTAACTTAAGCTCCCGCTCAAAAGACTTTGAAACCCCCTGTCAAACCGTTGGCACGGCAACCAAAGTCTTAACGGGAGAGATTCGGTTACCTGGAACCCGACCATGCTAGTTCACAGTAACTTTTAGCACAACCTTATCCCTCTCTTCATGAAGTCTGACTCGGTAATCTGCTGAGCAATCAATAGAGAGATATATAGAGGAGGGGCGGGGCCTCACTTTGGTCAGCTGCAGTCGAAAGACATCATGGTGACTGGATCCGAAACCACTACAAAACCTAAAATAAATAGTATTCCAACCAATCACCGACAAGGGGTGGGGGTGTTGCAGGGTTTTGTGCTGCGTTCATGATAGTTATTGCCGGATGCGCGAACCTTTATACAACCATTAAGTTTGCGATATAAATCAAAGTGACTTGACTGAACTTCAGTATCGCCCGATACCAAGTTTATACCGAAACGGCATCCGTCATTGTAACAACCAACAGCACTTGTTGTTATTGAAGGGTTCTCTTACAATGACAGCGATGTGGAATCGGTTCACTTACTGTAGACTGTTTTTATTTTCGGAACTGGATCAATTACATTTATAATCTATAATTAGTAGTAGTTAAGCTTGGGCTTCCATGTTTTTCCGACTTGGCAGTTCGAACGCACGTGGGTCGGAGATGACGCGTTTCCCATTCCGACTTTTACATTTGGATTCACCGTTTTTTGTCCCTTCTCTTGGCGTTCACTAACGTGGATATGCTAACTTAAGCTCCCGCTCAAAAGACTTTGAAACCCCCTGTCAAAACCGTTGGCACGGCAACCAAAGTCTTAACGGGAGAGATTCGGTTACCTGGAACCCCACCATGCTAGTTCACAGTAACTTTTAGCACAACCTTATCCCTCTCTTCATGAAGTCTGACTCGGTAATCTGCTGAGTAATCAATAGAGAGATATATAGAGGAGGGGCGGGGCCTCACTTTGGTCAGCTGGTCTGTAAGACCTCTGCTGATTGGATGAGAAAGCAGACCAGACAGATTACAGCAACGTTTAGGACAGACACGTTTAGGGAGGAAAGAGCGAGAGAGAGAGAACCCTGAGGGGGAACTTCAGATATGCATGAAGACATTCTGGAAGACAAATTTGGTAGATTGCGGTTTAGTTTGAAGTTTCTTTGTAAATGTTTTGTTTCTTGTGTACTATGTCATTCAAAGGACTTGGGGCCCTTGAGGTCACATATCAAAACAATTGCTTGGCTGGTCCATCTTTCCACTCTAGCAGGCAAAAAGACTTTGGACCATATAAATCGCTCCGGGAAGAAGCGGAGAGGAAATGACTCATGAAGGCATAGGGCTGGGCGATTGGTCAAATTTAGATTTCAGCGTCAAACGATCACAAAACTAATTTAATCAGGTTTTCGAATTATTAGGGGGTCTAGCAGCGAGGCGACGAGATAACCATTGTTATTCTACATATTCCTATTATTATTTTCCTGCCATGGGAGTATATGGCTACCCACAGGGCACACTGATTCAGTCCCATGATCCCTCACAGCAATTTCGGGGTCGCTAGAACAAGAGCTCTAGCGCCACCAACAGGTCGAGTTGGACATGCATTCATGATTATAACTTTGACCCGTTCATCCAACAAACAAGGTATATTTGGAATCCCTGGGCAAAGCCGTGCTCCACGCTATGTTGTCATTTTACGCCCTGATGGATTTTCCGCCATCTTGGCTTTTATCAAAAGCCTTCTAAATACATCCCCTATCACAAATTTTGTACAATCTTCTCAAAACTTGGGAGAGATTATCTTCAGACCATGCTTCTCAAAATTTATCGAATAGATTTTTCAAATTCCAAAACCGTTTGGCCGCGACAGACAATTGCCCTTTGACATATAACCAAACTTGGTACATAGATCCATGACATAATCATTGGAAAACTCATCAAATTTGGCTCTGTAATTAATGAAGATATGTTTTAACTCCTCTCTCTTCACATGAGTATATTTCAAACCTATTTTCAAGAAGGCGGTGATACTATCAGACCTCCCAATATAGCTCATAAATTATGTCTCATGGACACATTAGAATTTGGCCGCCATGTTGAAAGTTGTCAAAATCAATAGTACATATCCACAGGACACAATTTATGACTTTCAGATCAAGCTGGACATACGTGGCAAACAGCTTTTTTAAATTCAAAACCGTTTGGCCGTGACAGCCAATCAAACATGACGGCAAAGCCACCACACAGGAAGTAATCCCATTTCTCAGCAACTCTTTAAAGGGTAAATCCGGTGTAAAATGGATTTGGGATATGTTTTGTATGAAAATGAGTTGAAACGTTCATTTTGGAGCACAAAAACCGCATATAGACGCTTTCTTCAGTTGGCTGTTTAGCCGATTCAATCAAAACGCTATGAACTTGGAACGATGGGGGCAGTGGTTATGGTAACAACTAAATCGCTATTTTAAACCACTTAAAAAGGCTAGAAGTAGCCCGACACTTCTTTGGTAGTATAATAAGGGTCTTAACATATAAAACGAGGCATTGAGAATTTTTTTTAAGACTCGATAGGTAGATTGACGAACACAGAGATTGTGACATCCGTCGGCAACACGCAAGCTCTGTGGTCGTCAATCTACTTATCGAGTCTTAAAAACAAAATGGCGTCGACGGGTGATCTACTGATGGTATTGTGTGCATAAAATGTCCTTTTTAATAAGCAATCTCTACACTTACAAAGTTTTCAATGCCTAGTTTTATATGTTAAGACCCTTATTATACTACCAAAGAAGTGGTAGTATAGCAACTTCAATGTATTTTCATTGTGAGAGCCATTTGCCAATAGCTTCCATTGGAGGTGAAATCACTGAGACGGTCATCATGTAGCCACCTAACCGATTTGTCTGTACACCAAAATTAGTTTATGGATTCCTTTTCTGCTTGACCCATACATTGCTGCTCGCAGCTATATCTATAATTATTATTTTAATTTCTATTTTTTCATCACATGTTTTATAGAAAGTGCAAGTGTTTTTTGGAAGAGACAGTCTGAATAAATACATCATGTTTTCAACCGCAAAAATAATCGTCAGAATAATCATGATTTCAATATTGACCAAGTTAATCGTGATTATGATTTTTTCCGTAATCGAGCAGCCCTATGAAAGTGGCCATCGTGGTTGAAGTCCTACCTCGGCTGACTTGATGGGTGACGGGAAACTACAACACTCATCGAGTAGAGACTTCCTCTTCTGCTGCACGCGCCGCTTGATGTTCAGACCGTTGTCTGGGGGAGAGCAGAACACAAATCAACACGCTTAAACAACACACACAAACACAACAACAACGCATGCTTACAAATATCTACATGTGTGTAAGTCTGTATTGGGTCTATACTGGGTCTCAGAAGACTTCCATACAGACCACACACACCAACACAGTCTGAGCTACCACAGTCTATACTGGGTCTATATTTGATCTACACTTAGTCTAGGTCTATGATGGTCTAAGTCTAGGGGGTCTGGGTCTATGCCTGGTCTGGGTCTAGGGGGTCTGGGTCTATGCCTAGTCTGGGTCTATGCCTGGTCTGGGTCTAGGGGGTCTGGGTCTAGGGGGTCTGGGTCTATGCCTAGTCTGGGTCTATGCCTGGTCTGGGTCTAGGTGGTCTGGGTCTATGCCTAGTCTGGGTCTATGCCTGGTCTGGGTCTAGGGGGTCTGGGTCTAGGGGGTCTGGGTCCATTCCTGGTCTGGGTCTAGGGGGTCTGGGTCTATGCCTAGTCTGGGTCTATGCCTGGTCTGGGTCTAGGGGGTCTGGGTCTAGGGGGTCTGGGTCTAGGGGGTCTGGGTCTATGCCTGGTCTGGGTCTAGGGGGTCTGGGTCTAGGGAGTCTGGGTCAATGCCTGGTCTAGGTCTAGGGGGTCTGGGTCTAGGGGGTCTAGGTCTAGGGGGTCTGGGTCTATGCCTGGTCTGGGTCTAGGGGGTCTGGGTCTAGGGGGTCTGGGTCTATGCCTGGTCTGGGTCTATGCCTGGTCTGGGTCTAGGGGGTCTGGGTCTATGCCTGGTCTGGGTCTAGGGGGTCTGGGTCTATGCCTGGTCTGGGTCTATGCCTGGTCTGGGTCTAGGGGGTCTGGGTCTATGCCTGGTCTGGGTCTATGCCTGGTCTGGGTCTAGGGGGTCTGGGTCTATGCCTGGTCTGGGTCTATGCCTGGTCTAGGTCTAGGGGGTCTAGGTCTAGGGGGTCTGGGTCTAGGGGGTCTGGGTCTAGGGGGTCTGGGTCTAGGGGGTCTGGGTCTATGCCTGGTCTAGGTCTAGGGGGTCTGGGTCTAGGGGGTCTAGGTCTAGGGGGTCTGGGTCTAGGGGGTCTGGGTCTATGCCTGGTCTGGGTCTATGCCTGGTCTAGGTCTTGGGGGACTTGTGGGTGGATTCCGTCTGGCGCCTCGCTGGGGCCCAGTCAGACTCCAAGGTCACCGTCCCTCCAGAAGCTCAGCGGGAGGCTGCCAGAGGAGGCTGGCGAGCCGTGTGTTCCAGCGCCAGACTACCGCCTCCTTTCCCAGCACGCACACAGTTAACGGTGTGCAGGCTGAGTGAACGCACGCCCACACAGAGGAATGAGGTCCACACGCTCCTCATCTGGGAGGTACGCAGTGTACCCACTGAAACCCAACACCAGCTGTCTAGAACTGTCAACATCCACCTCTAGGGAGAGAGACCTGCCCACACAGCCCAGAGAGAGGGAGAGAGAGTGACCTGCCCACACAGCCCAGAGAGAGAGGGAGTGACCTGCCCACACAGCCCAGAGAGAGAGAGAGGGAGAGTGACCTGCCCACACAGCCCAGGGAGAGAGAGAGGGAGAGTGACCTGCCCACACAGCCCAGGGAGAGAGCGGGAGAGAGACCTGCCCACACAGCCCAGAGAGAGAGAGAGGGAGTGACCTGCCCACACAGCCCAGAGAGAGAGGGAGGGAGAGTGACCTGCCCACACAGCCCAGAGAGAGAGAGAGGGAGAGTGACCTGCCCACACAGCCCAGAGAGAGAGGGGAGGGAGAGTGACCTGCCCACACAGCCCAGAGAGAGAGAGAGGGAGTGACCTGCCCACACAGCCCAGAGAGAGAGGGAGGGAGAGTGACCTGCCCACACAGCCCAGAGAGAGAGAGGGGGAGTGACCTGCCCACACAGCCCAGAGAGAGAGGGAGGGAGAGTGACCTGCCCACACAGCCCAGAGAGAGAGAGGGGGGGAGCGAGAGCAAGAAGGCCTGCCTGCACAGAGAGAGAGGAGGGGAGTTTGAGACCTGCCCAGCCCAGCGAGTAAGAGAAACAGAGAGGACAACAGAGACAGCGAGAGAGAGACAGCGGGAGAGAGACAGCGGGAGAGACAGCGGGAGAGACAGCGAGAGAGAGAGACAGCGAGAGAGGGAGAGACAGCGAGGGAGACAGCGGGAGAGACAGCGAGAGAGACAGAGAGGCGTACCTTGTGTGTCTGGACACGTGAGGATGATCTGGTCGAGCTCCACCGTGGGCTGTGCGCTGAAGTCGTTCCTGGAGGATAGGGAGACAGGCAGGTCAGCCTCTGACACCAGGAGACTGGGAACACTGGGAGGGTCTGCAGGTGCTGTTGTCGGTGGTCCCCCCCGATGGTCGGAGCGGGGACCACTAATTCAGGGACATCTGGTGATCTTTATCATGTGAGCGACCGCTCAGATGGAAACGATGGAATGATATTATCCTCTTTGAGCTCTTTATCCGTCTATCAATGTGTTTTATACTCCATCATTATCTGTCTAGTGCATCTTATATTATTCATTATCTGTCGTGTGTGTCTTACATGTGATTCATTATCTGTCTGTGTGTCTTACATGTGATTCATTATCTGTCTGTGTGTCTTACATGTGATTCATTATCTGTCTGTGTGTCTTACATGTGATTCATTATCTGTGTGTCTTACATGTGATTCATTATCTGTCTGTGTGTCTTACATGTGATTCATTATCTGTGTGTCTTACATGTGATTCATTATCTGTCTGTGTGTCTTACATGTGATTCATTATCTGTCTGTGTGTCTTACATGTGATTCATTATCTGTCTGTGTGTCTTACATGTGATTCATTATCTGTGTCTTACATGTGATTCATTATCTGTCTGTGTTGTGTCTTAACATGTGATTCATTATTTGTCTGTGTGTGTCTTACATGTGATTCATTATCTGTCTGTGTGTCTTACATGTGATTCATTATCTGTCTGTGTGTCTTACATGTGATTCATTATCTGTCTGTGTGTCTTACATGTGATTCATTATCTGTCTGTGTGTCTTACATGTGATTCATTATCTGTCTGTGTGTCTTACATGTGATTCATTATCTGTCTGTGTGTCTTACATGTGATTCATTATCTGTGTGTCTTACATGTGATTCATTATCTGTCTGTGTGTCTTACATGTGATTCATTATCTGTGTGTCTTACATGTGATTCATTATCTTTCTGTGTGTCTTATATGTGATTCATTATCTGTCTGTGTGTCTTACATGTGATTCATTATCTGTGTGTCCTATATGTGATTCATTATCTGTCTGTGTGTTTTATACGCGATTCATTATCCACCTGTGTGTCAAATCCAGATATAGATCAGATAAGATATGAATCCACAACCTGCAGGCAACAGGGCATGAATTTGGCTTCAGTGTGACTACAACTCCATTCGTAGTCAGAGTAGTATGGACCAATCACGTTCGAGCATGCAGGTAAACAGCCCGTGGGGAACAACCTCAGAACCCATGGGCTTAAGTCTGGCCACGACTTAGCTCACCGTCAGCTTTGATATCTGTTCATAAAGATTAGCCTGAATTAGGAACTGAAACGCAAACAGAAACCATCAGAAACAATGACCAGCGACGGACAGGAAGTCCTGACCCAGCCGTCCATCACCCGACGTCACTGGAACCCCGGACAACGCCCGCTGCCCTAGAAGTCAACCCGACTTTAACACCACTTTGTACAGCACTATATATTCTCCTGAAGCTACTCCAGTCTTCAGCACATGCTTGACTATCGCTAACCTCCTCTGAAACCCTCTGGATAAAGGGTAAATAATGTTAAACGGACTGCATTTACACAGCTCTTTTTCTAACCAGTGGCCGCTCAAAGTGCTTTACAATATTGCCCAAACATTCACCCATTCATGCACTCATTCAGCCATTCATCCAAACATTCACACACCGACGGCAGTGTCGGCCACGCAGGGCGACAGCCGGCTCGTCGGGAGCAGTCGGGGTGGGGCGTCTCGCTCAGGGACACCTCCACACTCAGGAGGAGCCGGGGATCGAACCAGCAGCCTTGTGGGGAGCACCCCGCTCCCCCTCCCGAGCCACACGCCGCCCATAAGGATTCCCTCCGGATAACGAGTCTGGTGCTGGAGGATTCCGCTCTTACCTGGGGGCGGGCTTGCGGACAGCGGCCACGTTGTGTGCGTGCTGGAAGTACCGACCCTGCAGCACCATGCCCTGGGGCGAGGAGGGGCTGGGGATGAAGGACCTGGCTCTGTTGGGCCCCGCGGGGGGCACGGGCACCATGTGGGGGACGTCGCTGCAGGACAGGGGACCACACCCCCGTTAGCCCCGGCCTAGTCCTGTGGTTCAGCACCACACCACGTCAGAGGCAGGACGGGCTAGTGGCTAGTGGGCTCTGGGTCCCATCCCCGGCGTACAGTCTACCCTGTTGGCATCCTGGAGCAGGATGACCCCTGACCCCCGCATGATCCCTGAACCCCCATGACCCCTGGCCCCGACCTGCTCTTTAATGACAGACACCTGTATAGGTTGCTTTTGGCTAAATTGACCAAAACGAACGCAATGAAAACTTGATTTTGATTTAGTCATGCAAAGCTCGGCTTTTGACAGAATGGTGAAATGGAAACGAACCGGTCCACTGGACAAATGGAAACGGGACATGTCCCGCTCAAGTGCTACAGCATCAACGGGCAGCAGGCCTTTCAAAGTAAAAGTCCTCCTCCCCAAAGGGGAGCAGGCCTTTCAAAGTAAAAGTCCTCCTCCCCAAAGGGGAGCAGGCCTTTCAGAGTAAAAGTCCTCCTCCCCCAATGGGAGCAAGCCTTTCAAACTAAAAGTCCTCCTCCCCCAAGGGGAGCAAGCCTTTCAAAGTAAAAGTCCTCCTACCCCAACGGCAGCAGGCCTTTCAAAGTAAAAGTCCTCCTCCCCCAAGGGGAGCAGGCCTTTCAAAGTAAAAGTCATCCTCCCCCAAGGGGAGCAGGCCTTTCAAAGTAAAAGTCATCCTCCCCCAAGGGGAGCAGGCCTTTCAAAGTAAAAGTCCTCCTCCCCCAAGGGGAGCAGGCCTTTAAGAGTAAAAGTCCTCCTCCCCCAACGGGAGCAAGCCTTTCAAACTAAAAGTCCTCCTCCCCCAAGGGGAGCAGGCCTTTCAAAGTAAAAGTCCTCCTCCCCCAAGGGGAGCAGGCCTTTCAAAGTAAAAGTCCTCCTCCCCCAAGGGGAGCAGGCCTTTCAAAGTAAAAGTCCTCCTCCCCCAAGGGGAGCAGGCCTTTCAAAGTAAAAGTCATCCTCCCCCAAGGGGAGCAGGCCTTTCAAAGTAAAAGTCCTGGTCTTCACACGTTAACACCTAACGGAGGGTGTGACCTACCCCGGCCTCTTGACGGGTCCTAGTTTGTTCAGCGCTCTGCTGTGCTGGCTGGCCCGGTTCTCATACATCCGCAGGGGTTCTGCTGAGGAGAAGTGCCTGAAGGGGGGGGTCTGAGAGAGAGAGAGAGAGAGAGAGAGAGAGAGAGAGAGAGAGAGAGAGAGAGAGAGAGAGAGAGAGAGATGAGAGAGAGAGAGAGAGGAGAGAGAGAGAGAGAGAGAGAGAGAGAGAGAGAGAGAGAGAGAGAGAGGAGAGAGAGAGATGAGAGAGAGAGAGAGAGAGAGAGAGAGAGAGAGAGAATATATATAAACCCATATGAGCTATAAAAGGGACATGTCAGAGGACCCTTGTTGGTGAACTGAATGGAAACAGAACATCTGTAGAATATGGAGCTTTCCCACTAGGAAGTCACACCTGTCCACCACACCACCGTCATCAAGAGACGTCCAACACAACATAAAGATGAGGAATAAACACAACCAAACCTCACAAACTACACCTAAACTCTACCTAACTAAACACCACCAAACTAAACATGAACACCACCACCTACACCTAAACTCTACTTAACTAATCACTACCAAACCTGACGCCAATAAAAAAAACTAATGATAAACACCACCAAACTAACCTCTACCAAACTAAACCCTAAACACCACCAAACTAACCTCTACCAAACTAAACCCTAAACACCACCAAACTAACCTCTACCAAACTAAACCTAAACACCACCAAACTAACCTCTACCAAACTAAACCTAAACACCACCAAACTAACCTCTACCAAACTAAAGCTAAACACCACCAAACTAAACATGAACACCACCACCTACACCTAAACTCTACTTAACTAATCACTACCAAACCTGACGCCAATAAAAAAAACTAATGATAAACACCACCAAACTAACCTCTACCAAACTAAACCTAAACACCACCAAACTAACCTCTACCAAACTAAACCCTAAACACCACCAAACTAACCTCTACCAAACTAAACCTAAACACCACACACAAACCTAAACTCTACCAGACTAAACCTCTAAACCACCACTAAACCTAACCTCTACCAAACTAACCCTAAACACCACCCAAATAACCTTCTACCAAACTAAACCTAAAACACCACCAAACTAACCCTAATACCACACTAAACTTAACACCTACCAAACTAAACCCTAAACACCACCAAACCAACCTCTACCAAACTAACCCTAAACACCACCAAACTAACCTCTACCAAACTAAACCCTAAACACCACCAAACTAACCTCTACCAAACTAAACCTAAACACCACCAAACTAACCTCTACCAAACTAAACCCTAAACACCACCAAACTAACCTCTACCAAACTAAACCTAAACACCACCAAACTAACCTCTACCAAACTAAACCCTAAACACCACCAAACTAACCTCTACCAAACTAAACCTAAACACCACCAAACTAACCTCTACCAAACTAAACCTAAACACCACCAAACTAACCTCTACCAAACTAAACCTAAACACCACCAAACTAACCTCTACCAAACTAAACCTAAACACCACCAAAACTAAACCTCTACACAACACCAGACTAACCTCTACACCACCACAAACCTAAACACTACCAAACTAAACCCTAAACCACCATCAAACTAACCTCTACCAAACTAAACCCTAAACACCCACCAAACTAACCTCTAACCAACACCAAAACCTAACCTCTACCAAACTAAACCTAAACACCACCAAACTAACCCTAAACACCACCAAACTAACCTCTACCAAACTAAACCCTAAACACCACCAAACCAACCTCTACCAAACTAAACCTAAACACCACCAAACTAACCTCTACCAAACTAAACCCTAAACACCACCAAACTAACCTCTACCAAACTAAACCTAAACACCACCAAACTAACCTCTACCAAACTAAACCTAAACACCACCAAACTAACCTCTACCAAACTAAACCTAAACACCACCAAACTAAACCTAAACACCACCAGACTAACCTCTACCAAACTAAACCTAAACACCACCAAACTAAACCTAAACACCACCAAACTAACCTCTACCAAACTAAACCTAAACACCACCAAACTAAACCTAAACACCACCAAACTAACCTCTACCAAACTAAACCTAAACACCACCAAACTAACCTCTACCAAACTAAACCTAAACACCACCAAACTAACCTCTACCAAACTAAACCTAAACACCACCAAACTAACCCTAAACACCACCAAACTAACCTCTACCAAACTAAACCTAAACACCACCAAACTAACCCTAAACACCACCAAACTAACCTCTACCAAACTAAACCTAAACACCACCAAACTAACCTCTACCAAACTAAACCTAAACACCACCAAACTAATGGTGAACACCACCACCCAAGTCTCCACCTTCCAACATAATAACAAACAAGAGTCCAGCTGACCCCCACTTCCACCCGACCCCACAACAAAGTGGTCCTTGAACCCCCCCTCTCGGACAGTGGTCACGGGAGGGAAGGCCTCCAGTGCACGTCTCCCCCAGGGGGAGTCAACACCACCCGGGGGGAGTGAGGGGCACGGTGAGGAGAGAGACCCAGGGGGGAGACACACACCACAGAGAGAGAGAGAGAGAGAGAGAGAGAGAGAGAGAGAGAGAGAGAGAGAGAGAGAGACCACGAGGGGGGAGAGAGAGACAGAGAGAGAGAGACCGAGAGAGGAGAGAGACGAGAGACACACAGAGAGACAGAGACAGAGACAGAGACAGAGACAGAGAGAGAGAGAGAGAGAGAGAGAGAGCGCCAGGGTTTGGGGGGCCCTACCTTCTTGCCCTCTGGGGCGGAGTGCTGCAGCCGGTCCCTCTCCTCCATGGCTACCCCCGGGGTGCTGACCAAGCGCAGCGGGAGACGGAGGACATGAGGGGGAACCACAGCATTGAGTTAGCCCCTCAGGGAACGCACCTCAGACAGGCTTCACCCCGCCGTCCTCCAGTGACCCTCTGTGCCTCCTTGCAGGACCAAATGGCCAGGGGGCGAGGCATTGGAGGGCACGTTTAGGGCAACGCTCCAGAGAGAAACAGACAGACGCACAGAACGGGAGCGGGGTGCAGAGCTGGGGCCATACAGGCCTGCCCCAGCAGAGCTGCCACCAGGGAGTCGCTAGGGGGCAGGTTCTGGGGGGGGGGTTATGGCCGGCTCAGACTACACGAGTTCAGCCCGATTTTCCCCTGATTCTTTCGTCGCAGACAAATTTGCGAATCGTACACGATTTTTTGACAGGTCGGCGACGAGACGAGGTCTTGTAATGTGACATGCTTGCCATCTGCTACGTTTTCGTCTGCGACGTTCGAAAGCCCCACGACGAAAAGTTTAGCAAGTCAGAATTTTTTGGGGAATCGCATGACGTCATCATGAGGGAACCCCGCCCCCAGCTGTGTGAGGGAACCCTACGAACAGCTGGAGCTCAGTGTGTACCAACTGACTTCACTGCACTATGCTGAGTACACAGTAACTACTACAAACAATGAATGCGATCAATAGCAAGAAGAAGAATGCTAATGAAGAAAACGAGAGAAAATGAAACGAGCTAATGGAGACAACTTTGGTTGAAATGCGGCAGAATACTAATACTGTCAGGAGTTGCTGCATTGAGCAGATATAAAAACTACTGGAACCTTTATGACAAAAATGTAAAAAACATTTATGTCAGTTCTAAACCTCTGATTTTCTAAATATCTTGTAAACGTGAATGATACAAAGTAAAGAGCATCGCACCCTAGAATCGTGTAGTGTGGCCAGTCTTCCGACGAGACAACGCCCGATTTCCTGGCTCTGGGATCGTATAGTGTGACATGTTAAATCCTGGAGGGATGTCTGAGAATCGTGTAGTCTGAGCCGGCCATGAGGGAGGTTAGATGGAGGCGATGGTAGTGGTAGGCAGATACATGTTGTATTGATGGTGATGAATGGTGATGATGTGTGGTATTGGTGATGATTGTTGACGTTGATGTGTAGTGATGGTGATGTCATGATACGTGGTGTCAGTGCTGACTGGTGCTGGCCGCGAAGGTGATATGTTGTACTGGTTTTGAAGGGTGCAGGTCGGGACGAGGATGGGGATTGGATAACGATGCGAGGGCGTCTCTCGGAGAGCTTACTCGTGTCTCTTCTCCTCTTCAGCGGAGAGAGAGAAGCCCCAGCTTTGCTTGAAGCCTCCATCCCGCTGGCTCTCTGATCGGTCCAGCGCTGGGACGAGAGGAGAGGAACGTTAATCAAGGAGAACCCTGAGGAACATCAATTCAGGAGGAGAGGAGGGCAACGTTGATTCAGGAGGAGACCCCAGAGGAACCTTAATGCCACGGCCTCATTTACCCACAACATGGTGGTTCCATCCTGGTTCTAAGCTCTAGCAGGGCCACTCCGTAACTTAGCGTCTCTTGGTAAGAAAAGCGCTATGCATATCCCAATCTGCACTATTCTTATTATAATAATATCAAGAATAGCATGTACGTGGCCTTAATGAAATCCCACTGATATTCCTCGCCAGGATTGGATTTGATCTTCCATATCCGTCTCTCTTGGAACAGGAAAAGCCCTGACGTTGGGGAGAGAGCGTGTGGAAGCCACAACCACGCACGGCCAAACCCCACGAAATGGATGAAAGGCGACGGGATCTGGTTTTCTGGTTGCCCGGGGCAACAGATACCTGCCTGGCAGGGGGGGGAACCTCAATGCAGGTATTCCAGGGCCCATCAGAACCAGCCAGAGAAACCACATCCCAGATACAGCACTCTGTCCGTATCAGAGGGGTGGGCAGAATTAAACTCTCTCCCCACAATATTTACATGGGAAAGAGCCTGGACTTAACATGACCCATTTATACTTTGCCTATTCAAATAGCCTTCAATTGAAGGTATTAATTTATGCTAAATTCTATTCAGTCATTAAGCAGAGGGTGTTACTGTTATCCAAAGCAACTCAGTGACCTCAAATAGCATTGCTGTTAAACAGTGAACTAAAATAGCTATCTGTGGTTAACAGTGACTCAGATAGCAGGTTGGGGTTAGACAGTAACTCAGATAGCAGGTTGGGGTTAGACAGTAACTCAGATAGCAGGTTGGGGTTAGACAGTGAACTCAGATAGCAATGGTGTTAAACAGTGAACTCGGATAGCATTTGGGGGTTAAACAGTGGCTCAGATAGCAGGTTGGGGTTAGTGATTAGCAGCCCCCACTCAGAGCTGTAACTCCAACCCAGGTGGTCCGACCCAGGTGAGCTCATACGTACTGCCCAGGTTAGGTAGCTTGCGCCAGTAGCGGCCACAAACTAACCACTTCACAAGTTTCCATCCTGTGTTAACACGCCACTGCACATGCTCAGACTTTAAGGCTGGGGAAAAGTTGACGTTAGTGTTTAGTGGACCGGCTCATCGTACATTCATACCACCGTGCTCTGAGCACTACTTCTGGATTCAGAAGTGAGTTCGTAGGCTGTGCTCCAATCAGTTAAAAAAAACAACCTTCTTCACTAACCCTTATGACCTCTTCAAACGTAACTCTGCACTCACGTTTCTAATTATCAGACCAACTTAAACACGGCCTCCATCTGAACCAGTCTCCAAACCTGTGAGCTCAGGAGAGCAGGTTGGGGTTAGTGATTAGCAGCCCCCACTCAGAGCTGTAACTCCAACCCAGGTGGTCCGACCCAGGTGAGCTCATACGTACTGCCCAGGTTAGGTAGCTTGCGCCAGTAGCGGCCACAAACTAACCACTTCACAAGTTTCCATCCTGTGTTAACACGCCACTGCACATGCCCAGACTTAAAGGCTGGGGAAAAGTTGACGTTAGTGTTTAGTGGACCGGCTCATCGTACATTCATACCACCGTGCTCTGAGAGGGGGGGTGAGTTTAACACAAATAAAAGCTTATTTTAAATCTCGACATCGACAACGTCCTCATTGAAGCAGCGGTCACCACAAACCCGCCAAACCCTGCCTTTGATTGGACATCGGGTGTGAGCATTAAGCCGGGGCTCTCTGGATGACGTCACCGCCGTCCCCCAGACCAAATGGATCGTCCCGCCCGGCCTGAGCCATCAGTCGTCTCCTGGGGAACGCAGCATCGCCCCCCTGGTTCCATTAAGGACTCTCTGCCCGCTCCCTTCACCCCCCCGCCCCCCCTCCCGTCCTGCGTCTCAAATCATTAGGTCAGCTCTTATTGGGTTTTCATCATCTTGGTCGGAGTGCATCTCCCTTCTAGAGGAGTGACCCATTTTTAAACCCGTACAGGGCTTGTGATGTTCCTTTTAGGATTTGATTAGACCTTGCAAAACACACCACTGAGCTGTGGGCCTGTTCAAAGCTTGACATGGTCTATATCAGCCATGTTATTGTGGTATACAGGGAATGGGTTAACCTAGCGATCGTTAGTGCTTGGCCCTTGGTTCTCATCCTTACTGTAATGACAGCGATATATGGTTGTTTCTCTTTCTTCTGACAAAGGTTCTTATTGTAAATCGCTTTGGATAAAAGCGTCTGCTAAACGCCCAAAATCCAGACGTTATTGGATGAAATGCCAACCAAGCATGGGCCAATTAACAATCATACCAGGACGAACTGCCAAAAGGACTTTAGAGCGATGCCTTCCTACGAAGACTGAGTCATTGACCTCACACAACTTACTGCACTAACCTTTCCTTTGGTTCAGACATTACATGTTAAACACTGCAGAGTGTGACAGTGTTACTATGTTGCCTGCTGAACCATGTGTTATGCTGTCCTGTTAACATTAAAATACAGGAAGCAAATGTTGACTTTGAATATGTGTAAATAAGAGTATTAGTTGCAGCTGTTTGAGACTGCATTGGGGAGACACCTGTCACCCATAAACACGCCAGGCTTATGCTACAGCTGCATTTGTAACCAGGGAGCTTGTGTTCAATATTGCAGGGGAAAGCTCTTAAGAGTTTGCAGCTAAATGTTTTATCATATCACCTTGCATTTCTGCAACCGACTCTCAAACGCCTTTAACTGGCTTAAGCATTAATAATGCTCTATTCACCTATTTATAGCCCCGTAAACGGGCTCGCCTTTTAAAATACCGCCCGCTTATTTGAGGCAAGAAAAAATCGGAACTGCAAAACTCTTTTTCTCTCTTTTGTAAACCACCGTCTCATTTTAGTTTTACTTACCCTGGTAGCAGATCATTGGACTTGTTCAAGCCACCACCATTTAATGTTTACGGCAAAGGTTACCCATTGTACCGGGACAGAGCGAGCAGAGCTGAACCCTAAAGGAGGTCTGTCCCCCCACATGCCCTACTGGGGCTACTCCAACACAACCCCACGTCATGAAAATGTTTACTACAGAGTAGCATGCTCCACCTTACCACACACACACTAGGTTATACTAGGATTAAAACATGTTAACATAGTGAACAGTGTTGTTGCACAAAGCAGCACATGACAGATGAAGACTGTGTTAAAGTAGTAACTAAGCACCGTTACACGTGTTGTATGAAGCAGCCTATGACGCATGCATTACTATATTAGGCTGATGTTTACATAGTGACCACTGTTGCTGTATGAAGCAGCAATTGACAAGAAGACTGTATTATACTAGTTTGTACCGTTACACACGTTAACAGAGTGACCACTGTTGCTGCATGAAGCAGCACATGACAGATGAAGACTGTATTATACTAGTATGTACCGTTACACATGTTAACATACTGACAATTGCTGTATGAAGCAGCACATGACAAGACAGACTGAATTATACTGGTATGTACCGTTACACATGGACATGTTAACGTATTGAACAGTGTTGTTGCACGAAGCAGGCCAACGACACATGTTGACCTCATCAGCATGCACACACAGACGTGTGTACCTACTGGATTAATATACTGGTATAATGACATAATGAGCAGTATTGTGGCGGAGCAGCTTCGATGTTAAGCTGCTTTAAGATGAAGAAGAGACTGATGCTCGCCGTTAGGATGCCGACAGCTCGGTGATCCAGAACCTGCGTGTTGACCTTATTAAACATTACACCAACATGACATTAACATGACATGCCCAAGACCCCACCGTCCGCAGGCCGGGTTAAAGACCGAGACAGGAAGGCCCGTCTGGACCGTGCGGGTCCCGCACCGCCGAGCTAGCAGCCTCCGAGCTAGCAGCCTCCGAGCTAACCGCGCTAGCATCGGGTTTCCTCTCCCGTTTGTGTTGAAATTAAACCAAACTATTAAAAGATGTTAATCAAGTCTTTCCTCACGAAACCCCGGCGGCACGGCCGTCTGTTGCCGTCCTCCGTTTTCCTCCCAAATCTCGGAGACGAACGCACAATAGTCGGCCGTCTGCCCGCTAGCGTCGCGCTAGCCTCCTAGCCGACTCGGGACACATTTGGACCACAAATAGAAAATGTGATAAATGGGACAAATTCTTTTTAGTCAGAATGGTGAACATGGGGACACCGTGTCCTGAGGACCCGCGTAGTGTCCGCTTACAGCATGGAGAGGGCTCCCCCCCCACCGCTTACCTTCAAATAAACAGCTGCTGTTGTGGGCCATGTTTACTCCATGGTCGTGTTGTTCAGAGGATGGTTCTCTCCGGCGGACTAGCGGGCTGTCGGCGCCCTGCTGCCCGCCTCCTGCGCGCCTCCTGCCCGCCAGCTGCCCGCCGCCTGGCCCCGTGAAGAGACAAACTACGTGGAAGTGATGGAGAAATAACTTTCATATTAATTTTTCAGCAGCATCCCTCAAAGAAATACGATTGGAAAGTGTGTTCACGTTTTGGACTTTTTTTTTTTTTTACTTTTTTTATTTTCTGTAGTCCCAGCTAGTTGGCTCGGATGTCCTTTTTGGAAATGTGAGGTCTACAAGGTGTGCGACGGTGGTTGATTAACTAATAAATCGGTTGGCCTGGTTGGGTTGATGGGCGCAGGGAACACGTAGTGAGGGCTTCTGGTACCATGATGACCCCGCTGCGCCATGGTTCACCTCTCTGAGCAGGAAGATAAACAGAACCAGAGCTAGATGGCGATGTTTCTTATGAAAACGTGGGGGGCTTTGTCGTCACTTCTTTCACTTCACTCGAGAAACCAGTCCCTCCCGAAAAACGCGATTATAACGCATAAGACTAAGTCCCGGGGGCTGCATTTTTTTCAAATAAGCCGCACTTTCACTGCATAAATTGCCGATATCCGCGCAAAATATGCGGGGCTTGCATGATTTCATAATCCCCGCATTTTCGTTGCAAAGAAGTCACATATCTTAGCAGAAAGTTGAAAAATACTGCGTTTACTTCACACAAGAGCAGCCATTTCCCCCTGTGGCCATGGGCGTTATGAAGTGACGGAATTACGCGACGTGAACTTCATCCAAAAGCTGCACTTTTCGCAAGTTCCCGCAGTTTTTGCAAGTTCCCGCAATTTCATCGCATAAAATTGCATAAATATGCCACATATTTCATCGCATTTTTTAAGAAAACGTGCCTCATAATCAAGAATCTTTGGCCGCAACAATCACAAAAAAACGCCGTATTTTTCTGGAGGGACTGAAACAATCAACTCGGCCATCGAATTTCTATAGACCTATTATTAGTCTATAGAATTATCAGTATAGTAGTAATTTGGCTCGTACTAATAAGGATTCTTGAGGACATTAGTCTTTTCACATTAGGATTAAGTTACCAATAGTACAACAGGAAAGCCTTCAGGGAGAAGCAATCAGGGCCAGGAAGTCTTAAAGCCGGTCTGATAACAGTACACCCTGCAGGGAGTTTATCAGCTCATCAACCCGGGTCTCTGTCTGGAAGACCACAGGGGGTCCAGGGTTCGGTGCTGTGTCCTGTCACACTAAAACAAAGGTCCTTGCATTTAATATAGTGTGTGTGTATCTGCCAGAGAGAGTGAGTGAGTGACACACTCTTCACACAATAATTGCACTTATCCTCCATAATGTTAATACTGTGTATTTAGAGTGTATTATCTGTTTATACGAGATACTTTAATTTTTGTAATTTTTATAACACCGCACATTTTACTTTTTAAAGTACTTTTATAGTATAGCATTTGATATGTATAGATATTTTGTATATATACCATGCCTTTTAACTTTTTATTTTATAACGCTGTTTATTTTATTGTTCACCTGCGAGAGAGAGAGAGAGAGAGAGAGAGAGAGAGAGAGAGAGAGAGAGAGAGAGAGAGAGAGAGAGCAGAGAGGGAGAGAGAGAGAAGAGAGAGAGAGAGAGAGAGAGAGAGAGAGAGAGAGAGAGAGAGAGAGAGAGAGAGCCCCTAGCCGCCCGGGCTGGACAAGCCTCGGAGTTCGCCTGGAGAACCGGCCGTCCTCCGCTTCGGATCCGTACTCATAACTTGTAATTGGGCCAGGAACTTGGCCGGAGAGAGAGAGAGAGAGAGAGAGAGAGAGAGAGAGAGAGAATCTTGACCTCATGTAAAACTCTCTCTGGGTCAGATAGTCAGGACCCTTTAATAATTCAGGGGACCCTTCGTGTGACAAAGCTCTGTCATTCTGTCACCCTCCAGCTATTTCTTGTTTTATTAAGTCTGGACTCATTTGTGGAACAATATTTAGACAGTTTATGAACATTCCCCTCTCCCCCAATCCCTCGACGTGATTTACACAAATGTACTTCCAAGTATCTTCGTGCATTCTTGTGTGTGTGTGTGTGTGTTTCTTTCTTGTCGTGTGCGTGTGATCATGTTTGTGCGACTGTATGTGTGTTATGTCACACTCTACGTTCTTCTGATGATCTCCACTCTCTACGTTGTCCTGATGTTCTCCACTCTCTATGTTCTCCTGAAGAACTCCACACATTCTCCTGATGTTCTCCACTCTCTATGTTCTCCTGAAGAACTCCACACATTCTCCTGATGTTCTCCACTCTCTATGTTCTCCTGAAGAACTCCACACATTCTCCTGATGTTCTCCACTCTCTATGTTCTCCTGATGGACTCCACACGTTCTCCTGATGTTCTCCACTCTACGTTCTCCTTGATGTTCTCCACTCTCTACGTTCTCCT
>OLKM01000258.1:95168-119950 GCA_900291075.1 Melanogrammus aeglefinus | reverse complement strand
TGCTCCGTGAGATTTGTTTTGAGCAAGGCATCCAACCTGAGTGGGCTTCACCTAATCTGAAGCATCTCATCTCCGCTGACACGAATAGAATGCTCCCCGGCATTCTACCGTGCAGGGCTCTGTGATTGGCTGCTCGGCTGTCTCCTCTCGGTGGTACGTGTAGCCAGGACGTGTTTTATGATTTTCTATTTCAGCTAGCTCCTAAAGTGAGGCGTCCGTTGCTCCAGACGTGACGGGCACATGGCCGGGCCACAGGGGAACCGGACAGCGTCCAAGTGGTGCTGAAGCATCAGCAAGTGTGTGTGTGTGTGTGTGTGTGTGTGTGTGTGTGTGTGTGTGTGTGTGTGTGTGTGTGTGTGTGTGTGTGTGTGTGTGTGTGTGTGTGTGAATGTGTGCGTGTGTGTGTGCTTCAGTGTGTGTGTCTATGGGTCTAATGAATGTGTTTATGTATGTGTGCGTGTGTTTGTATGTATGTGTGTGTGTGTTTGTGTGTGTCATTTCTCAGTCGTCTTAATGGCATTTATATTTAGATGATTCATAAACTCATAAAAAAGTAAAGTTCACTGTCGACACTGTATTTTCCCAGGGTCAACAATGTTAAACAGTCTAGTGCCTTGCACAAGGACCCTCCAGTGGAGGGTCCTTGTGCAAGGCACTAGACTGTTTAACTCCAGCAGCAACAGACATGTCAATTGTCACGGGGGATCAACCCTGCGTCTCTTGGTTGGAGGGTAGACCTTCCTAAAACAAGGGAACTGATGAGATAAGACGTTGTGCTAGGATCAGGCATCAGGGCTGCATGTTTGGACCTGACTGAACCAGAAAACACACCACATTTCCCAGAGTTCAGATTAGATCTGCAGCAGAGAATCAGGACCTCATCCACGGCAGAATGCAGATTCCGTTTTCCACGATAAAACCTCCAACTCACCACGGAACCGTCAGAACGGGTGAAGAAGTGTCGACTCCTGACTTTAACCACCGGCACGACAAGTCCACCGCAAACCCCCGAACCACCAGCCCAACGTGGTCTGACCTAGAGACCCAGGCCCTTCCTGGCCTCGCGGCGGCTGAAAGAGGGGCCTCCGCCTGGGCTAGGAGCTGGAGGTTGTGCCCCTGGTCGTGCTGGCTGGGGGCTGATAGGCTGGGCTGGTTGGAGCTGTTGTTAAGGCTATTTTAGCACCCCTGGTATTATCCAAGAATAATCCATGGTGGAGCTGTGGGTTGGTGTTACTATTAAATATAGTGTTATTAGTCGCGTCACACAAATGGTAGCCCTGTCATCATTGCAGTGTCACTGGACGACTTAATGTCTGGGAGAATTCTCCCGTTTTTCCTGGCTTTTGAAGTCTTAGAGCTGAACTTGAAATGTGAGTTTTGAGGATTTATGGAACAACGAACTAACAACGAAAATATAGTTTTCTTATATGCCTTTCAGAAATGGGATCTTGGTCTGCATTACTTTATTAATAGTTTAAACTTAATGTCTGGAATTCTGTTTCTCATGTTAAGCTTAAAGGGAGGGTAGGCAATCTTAGAGGAACCGGCCGGAGAGATCTGGAACTATCTAACTGAAAATCCCTGCCCCTCTCTTCAGACCTCCCTCCAAAGCCACGCCCCCAAAACACGTTGTTAGCGAGCTAGCTTTAGTGTCGGCTCCTCCTGACCTGGTGAGACTCCTGCCATGCACAGTGAGCAGGTAGTTGGGGAAGTCGGATTGACAGACAGGTAGAACGTCCAATCCAGGCCAATCTTTTAATTCCGGCTGAATTAAAAGATTTGAAGGGCGTATTACTCTGACAGCTGATTTTGTTCTCTTTTTTTGTCAGAGCATTCGGTTTATTGATTGCTGTCGGGATGAAGAGAATTGAACAATAAAAATGCTTTGAAATTGAATTGCCTACCCTTCTGTTAGCCATTATTCTTAAATATGAGTCTTGAAGATTTTGTTGTACCAAAGTTCAACAAATAAGTATAAAATGATTTGCTTTGGTTTGACTCCAGAAGAAGGAACGCCAGCATGCTTAATGAACCCAATCCATCTCGGAGACTCTCCCTTAAGAGTCGTTCCAGGAGTTTCCATCTTTGGTGTGCATTTCACTGATGGCCTGTTGATGTTTTAAAGTCCTCCTCTGGATTTGTATTCCCTTATACAGTCGTGTTCAAAAGTCAACACAGTTGCATTGATTTTCCCATGAAGCACACAAGAGCTTTGAAAGGCTATAAAACAGTAGCTCACTGAAGCACAGTATGAATGTGTTATTTACATTCATTATTACAATGGCTTTGGTTCAATTCAACTCAGTTTCTTGATGGAACATTTCCATAAATAAGGTGAGAAATCTAAATTCATCAATAATGGTCAACAGCTAACGTAGTACACGTTTCTAATGCTGCTAAGGGTCATCTTCATCTAGGCTGTATCAGCCCTGTTGACAGTTTCCCCTCTTAAACTCGTAGCACAGCTAGCTTACTTAGCCCTCATACCGGAAAGCGTGTTTAAGTCGTTATTCACGTTTTAACATAATAAGTTTGCGCCAGTTGGCAGCGTCCGTTTGCCTCGGCTACTCTCTAATCTACACGACGGTGTGAGGACGCCAGCGGCCAGGGGTCTGTCAGCGGTGAGGCAAAGCATGACAGGCCCCAGGAGAGAGGTTTTAGCACTGCTGAAAGAGGCCAAATCCTACTTCCACACACACATTCTCTCTCTCTCTCTCTCTCTCTCTCTCTCTCTCTCTCTCTCTCTCTCTTTCTCTCTCTTTCTCTCTCTCTCTCTCTCTCTCTCTCTCTCTCTCTCTCTCTCTCTCTCTCTCTCTCTCTCTCTCTCTCTCTCTCTCTCTCTCACACACACACACTCACACACACACACACACACACACACAACCGGCGTCAGGTTGAGTTCTTGACAGGGGGAGGAAGTTCCAGGTTTGAAAAAGCGTAAAAGTCCCCTCTGGAGAGCTTTGAGTCATCCATCTGGGTACTATGCTAATGCTAATCAGCGCAGACCCAGACCCAGAGAGTCAGCCAGTGAGTGAACTCAGCTGGGTGGACCGCGTACATGTCAGGACTTGACTCTCGGAGTCGGCCAGCGTTGCATCACGACGTCTAACCAGGACAGCATGTGGGGGGGAACCACCGGCGCGCTCCCAGACATGGGCTCCCTCGCTTCCCGCTCCAGCGCTTTGAACCCAACGCTGCCGCCGCTAGCTCCGGTTAGCATCTGTCGCTCTCGTTAACGCCGGTGGGGGCGTGGGAGGGTGTGAAGGCGGTGGTGATGGCGGTGGTGACAGAGACCCCCGGGCCGCCGGGGGGGGGGGGGGGCAGCAGGGCGGGGGTCCGAAGGCTGATCGACGAAGTGCTTCGCCTCCCGGGTGGGATTCTGGGGAGGCCGTTAAAAACAAATCACCGAAACAAACAGCTGGGCCCGATTACGCTCGTAAACAGCTTAGCACGCCGCGACCGGGCTGCGCTCGTCAGATCGCTCCCCGCCCGCGTTCAGACTCATATCAAAGGGATGAATCGCCGGCCGAAAAAAATTAAGAAAATTAGGATTAGCTCCGGGCAACCTAGTACCGGGCGTTGCTAGGCAACGAGCTGTTGATACACTTCGCAGTGAGTGACCCTGCAGTGATGTCACTGATGATGTCAGCGATGACGTCACTTGTCTTACATTGGTTGGCCGTGCTGTTGGCAGATAGGGATGGATTGTGCAGTAGTGAGCACATGTGCTCATGTGTTCACATGTTCATGTGTTTACACGTTCATGTGTTCACACATTTGTGTGTTCATGTGTTCACATGTTCATGTGTTCACATGTTCATGTGTTTTCGTGTTCTTATATTCCTGTGTTCATGTGTTCACATGTTTATGTGTTCCTCTCTTCATGTGTTCATTTTTCTTTTCTTCATGCATTCATATTTAAGGTTTATTCGCTAAACTTTGGCTGTAATCAGATTCTAAAGTGTAGCTTGACTACTACAAGTATATAATATATCTCTGAATCTGTATATATATTACATATTTAACATAACACTATGTTAACTACAGCTGTGTGTTACCTAAACATAAAATGATCCCAACAATAGTTGAAAGTCCCAGACAGAGTGCATAAGGTTGATCATATAGACACAGCCCAGAGTGCTCTCTGGGTCATCTGCCTGAGACATAGGCCTCAGACATGACACAACTATCTGCTCCCAGAACCCAGTGCATGCTGGGAGAACCACATCCCCCCCCCCCGTGCCATTTGGGGCCTGTTTACACACAGACCAGGACATAGATCAGTTCTGTTCGGACCCCTGGGAGACGCCCGACGACACACCAGTGCTGAGAGGAGAGACGCTACTGGTAAACAAACCTTTCTATAAATGTAGGGTCACTACGCTCTGTAGTGTGTGTGTGTGTGTATGCATGAGTCTGTGCACGTGTGTTTGTCTTTATATGTATATGTGTGTGTGTGTGTGTTTGTGTGTGTGTGTGTGTACGTATGTATGTGTGTGTATGCATGAGTCTGTGCACCAGTGTGTGTCTTACTGTCTTCACATGTTTACGTGTCGTGTGAGTGCACGCGCGCGTGTGTGCGTGCCTGCTTACGTGTATGTGCCACGCTACAGCCCAGTGCCCTGGCCCCTCCCCCCTCCTCCTCGGTGAAACCTGAACGTATGATTAGGCGTCATGGGACCACAGATCGGGCCCTTAAAGGGGATTCTAGAACATTCCTCCCTCTCCTCAATGCCGGTTCTCTCTCGGGGCCCGGTTCGGGTTCTCCTCTCGGGGCCGGCTTCTCCTCTCGGGGCCGGCTTCTCCTCCCGGGGTTTGGGTCCCACCAGCGTAACCCCGGAACCCGACTGGACCGCCAAGATGGCGGCCGGGCGCTGTGGTCCTGAGGCTCATGGGAGATCGGCTGCTGCCCAGAGACGACTATTAATACCGGCTAGCTAGTCGGGCCCGCCATGAGGGCCTCCAGGGGCCCTCGAGTAGGCCCCTGTAGGGCCTGGGCTCTCCTGGTCCCAGACCCAGACTGGCTCATGTTGCTTTACCCAGAATCCCCAGGTTTAGACTCCGCCCCTTCTCACTTCCTCTGTTGCTGGGGTTGATGAGCCGAGTGGAAACCGTCTTCTCCTGGAAAGTGTGTGTGCCGTCAGCGTCATGGCGTCTCTAAATTGTCCTTGCTGAGGGATGCTTACAGGCAGACGGTGGACTTTGGGGTTGGACCTCAGAACCCCTTGGTGACCCCACCGAGACCCTAAAGCCCAGACCCTCCCTCCCCGTGTCACAGCAGGGCTCCCCAGGTCAGCGCTCGGCTCACCTGAGGTTGGGACCCACCTGGTCTGCTCAGGTGAGCAGACCTCAGGCCCCGCCTCCTCTCTGGAACAGGTGGGTTCCAACCTCTGCTCTGTTCCTCCCGCAGGTGGGCATGAGGTCTGTGAGCTGCGGTGAGGACGACCCCAAGGACCAGAACCCCCGGACCCCCCCGGAGCACCTCCCCACAGGGGAGGAGCGGCAGGACGGGAGGGAGGGGGGGGAGGAGGGGGGAGACCAGGAGGTCTCCAAGAAGAGGATGATGAAGAAGGTTGCTCTGGGGAGGAAGGCCAGAGAGAAGAGGACGACGCCAGGAGGAGGAGGAGGAGGAGGAGGAGGAGGAGGGAAGAGCGCAGAGTTGCAGCTCTCCAAGATGGACATGCTTCACCTGCTGGGCATCATGGAGGGGGAGGTACAGGTGAGGTGGAGCTCAGGTGTGTCCCAGGTGAGGTGAAGGTGTAGCTCAGGTGTGGTCCCAGGTGAGGTGAAGGTACAGCTGAGGTGTAGCTCTACGGGTGAGGTGGATCTCAGGTGTGTCCCAGGTGAGGTGAAGGGGGAGCTGAGGTGGAGCTCTACAGGTGAGGTGAAGGTATAGCTGAGGTGGAGCTCTACAGGTGAGCTCAGTGCCTGCTCAGGTGGAGCTGCAGGTGTAGCTCTACAGGTGAGCGCAGTACCTTCTCAGGAGGACGGCTGCAGCTGTAACACATGGAACCAAATCCTGACATCATCCCATATCAACAAAACAACTTTAGTAAAGTCTGTCACCTCTCCACCCTCTAAGCTCATGATCCACGCGGTGATGTCACGACATTAAACATCGATCGAGGGACTATCTTTTGGTATCCATGACGACAGCAGGGCTGTGGCGGAGGAAGAGCAGGCAGACAGGTTGTTTCCGTTATCGCCACGACGACCTAATCCTCTATTTCCACCGCGCCTGCGAGGGTGTGTTGTTATTTTCCGCTCGCTGTGGCCTACGACGGACGCTACGGCAACACCTCAGCTAGACACACAGCGTTCTACTGAGTGGACCTCATAGAACCTGAGGGGGATTCATAGAGTCATAAAAATGTTTTAAATATATTGATGGAAATTTGGTGGTGGTCTACACATGTTTAAAAAAAATAGGTTTGATCCAGTTTGACACAAACAATGATATACTTCTTTTGATATTGGTCATTATTTTTTTTAAATAAATCTCAGAAATAGGCAGACAGATGGTTACCGTCATTAACATACGCGGGGGGACCTGTATCCCTCATGTCGATTGCAATCTCGATAATCATTTTTTGAGCAATATTAATAATTTATTTGACATTAATGAGAAACAGGGCCCTCTGCTGGTAATGGCTTGTAATATACATCAAATATATTAAAAAAATACGTTTGTTTCAGGGCAAAATTACGGTGACCAGATGTCCCGCTTTGTGCGGGACAGTCACCCATTTCCATTACACGTCCCGCAAATTGAGACATAAACACGCTGTTTGCGGGCTGTCTTCAGGAAGCGGGCGGGCTGATTGGTCACTTCAATGAACTCGGACGCGGACGCAGGTCAAGGGCTCGCCCTTCGGCAAAAAACAACGCCTAAGGATGGCAAATGCGTTGGGGGCGCCTTCTGGTGGCAGCCTTAAAGGGGTAGTTCGGAATTTTGGTCATGGGGCCTGCTGATTCCCAAGTGAGCCTTGGTGTTCTTTATAATTGGAGACAGTTTTCAACACATTTCATTCAGTCCTTCTAGTTGCAGAGTTCGCTCGTGCTAGGCTAGCGCACGGCAACGGGCAATGCTAGCCTGCTATTAAAAACAGTCTTACCCACTCCACAGTACACCCAGAGGTAAATCAATTATAACGCCAGACTATAGATTTAAATGTCTGTTTATAGAATAATGTTAGAAATAAAACCAACCTTGCATTGCAGTGCATTTTGAGGGAATTGCTGGGTCTCAGCAGCAGTGTTATATTCCTGGTAGTAGGCTACGGCAGCGGCGGACTGATACCGAGGTTACCGACCCACCGAAAAGTGCGACCCCAGGGGGCGCTGTTGCATATTTTCTCAATATGCACGAGTTTGAAGAGTAGACAGGCATGACAAAAACATACATAAAAAACATAAGCTCTCCCCCAGCCATTTACCTTTTTATATAAAGGTGCTTAATAAATACATTTGATTGATTTGATTAGCATTTTACAGACCTCTAGTTCTTTTACCTGCCGCTGTCATTGCTACAGACGCAGAGTACAGTGAACGAAGGAATTCAATTAGCGTATTCAATTAACAAGATATGGCCACGTTTGGAGGACTTAGCGATGCGTCTGCTTTTGACGCAGTTGAATTCCGCTTCAGTCTCACGCTTCTCTGTTTACTTTCTGCTGTAGTGATTCGGTTACACAACTAACCAAGCAAAGTAAAATTCCGCTGTGGCTGAGAAAGTAGTCCCTCGATGATTCATGCGATGCAAGGTTAGTTTTATTTCTAACATTATTCCACCAACACACACAGACATTTAAATCTATAGTCTGTCGTTATAATTGATTTACCTCGGGTGTACTGTGGAGTGGGTAAGACTGTTTTTAATAGCAGGCTAGCATTGCCCGTTGCTGTGCGCTAGCCTAGCACGAGTGAACTCTGCAACTAGAAGGACTGAATGAAATGTGTTGAAAACTGTGTCCAATGATAAAGAACACCAAGGAAGGCTCACTTGGGAATCAGGCCCTATGACCAAAATTCCCGAACTACCCCTTTAATTAATTAATGAAATTTTATTAAAGAAGCGAAATAAAACATGTTTATCAAACATGCCTCCAAATGGAACGGACAAGGGTGGAGGTCACCCCTAGGCCCAATATAGTAGTATAGTAATATAGCCCAATGGTAAAAGTTATCTAGCATATCCAACTAAACATTTCACACTCATTAACCTTTCTGGCGTGTTGTCAAACCTGTATATGTTTGTTCCCCTCCCCAGGCGAGAGAGGACTACATCTCCCTGCTGGAGTCGGAGCGCGGCCAGCAGCCGGCAATGCTGGAGGCGCAGTACGGGTCCGCGGGTCCCGCCGGGGCCCTGAAGGCCCTGCAGCGGGACCGCCTGCTCGCCCACGCCCCCGCCCCCGAGGAGGACGTCTACCAGCGGCCCATGGAAGAGGTGCGCTCCGGGGTTCTGGGGGTCCGGTCCACTTTGGTTGGATGCATCTGATACGACGTCAGAACTACAAACTAAATGATTCAATCCCATTCTGTTTGAATAGCACTGGAGTACCGGTCGGGTCTCAAAGGGCTTGGCAGGCCAAATATTTATGACATCACAAATAAGTGATGGGATACTTACCTTTAACGTACTGACGCGAGTTAGTTATCTGAATCATACCCATAACTCAATAATGTTACTTATCTGAATCATTCCCATTGAGTTAGTTAGAACTCGTTAGCTAACTGAATCATACTCATAACTCTGCTCTGAGGTCTGATCTGCGGTCTGCTCTCCGTCCTCAGCTGGACCGTCTGGAGCAGCGCCAGCGGGACTCGTACCGCCGCATGCTGGAGCAGCTGCTGCTGGCGGAGAAGTTCCACCGCCGCACCGTGGGCGACCTGGACCGCGAGAAACAGAAGCACAGCGAGTTCATGACCAAGAGCGATGACTTCACAAACCTGCTGGAGCAGGAGAGGGAGAGGTGAGGGGGGCGGAGGGGAGGGGGGAGAGGTGAGGGGAGGGAGGAGGGGGGTGAGGTGAGGGGGGGGGGGAGGAGGGGGAGGCGAGGGAGTAGGGAGAGGTGATGCCAGGGGGGGGGTTCCTACTGTGTGGTCTCTGTCCGTCCTCCAGAACATTCCTCTGGGCTGGAGTCACACAGATCCAATCCAGGTGATATCAGTCTTGAATATCTCCCCTCCTCCCTTCTCCCCTCCCTCTCTCCCTCTCTCCCTCACTCCCCCTCCCTCCTCCCTTCTCCCCCTCCCTCTCTCCCTCACTCCCCCTCCCTCTCTCCCTCACTCCCCCTCCCTGTCTTCCTCATTCCTCCTCCCTCCTCCCTTCTCCCCTCCCTCCTCCCTTCTCCCCCTCCCTCTCTCCTTCACTCCCTCCTCCCTTCTCCCCTCCCTTCTCCCTTCTCCCCCTCCCTCTCTCCCTCACTCCCCCTCCCTCCTCCCTTTGCCCCTCCCTCTCTCCCTCCCTCCCCCTCCCTTCCCCCTCCCCCTCCCTCCCCCTCCCTCCCTCCCCCTCTCTCATGCCTGGACCTCATGAGCGATGAGGTCATGGGTCATAACCCCCTCAGCCAGCCTGTTCTCATGGTCTCACGTCTTCATGTCACGTTGGAGGAGAAACAGCTGTTCACTGATGACCTTAACTCATCTGAACCTGAACTGAATACATCAGTATTTATGTTTGACAGTCAGCTCAGAGGTGGACCTCTTCTGTGTTCTTCTTTCTATTCGAAAATATGTTTCTAGTCTCTCTTTTGTTTACAAGTGACGAGATATTAACTCATAAAGTACAACCTGTTCAGTGTCACGATACACAGACAGATACATACAGATATCTGTGTATGTGTACAAATATATACATATCACTGTACATTAGCTGTTACTACACACACACACACACACACACACACACACACACACACACACACACACACACACACACACACACACACACACACACACACACACACACACACACACAGCACACGCACCTCCGGTGAGGACTCTGACACCGTCGGACGTGACGGTCACCCCCCTGTGAGCGCCGGCGTCTGCCCACACGTCCCTCCCCCACTGCTCCGACTCCCTCTCCCTCTCCGACTCCCCCCTTCTCTCTCACCCCTTCTCCTCCCTCTCCCATCTCTCATTGTCTCCCTCTCATAATCTCTCTCTCTCTCTGTCTGTCTGTCTGTCTGTCTGTCTGTCTGTCTGTCTGTCTGTCTGTCTGTCTGTCTGTCTGTCTGTCTGTCTGTCTGTCTGTCTGTCTGTCTGTCTGTCTCTGTCTCTGTTTCTCTGTCTCTCTCTCTCTCTCTGAGTCTGTCTCTCTCTGTCTCTCTCTCCCTTCTCTCTCTCTCTCTCTCCCTCTCTCTCTCTCTCTCTCTCTCTCTCTCTCTCTCTCTCTCTCTCTCTCTCTCTCTCTCTCTCTCTCTCTCTCTCTCTCTCTCTCTCTCTCTCTCTCTCTCTCTCTCTCTCTCTCTCTCTCTCTGATGTTCTCTAACTAGTGTAATCAGTGAACTGTTTGGTTCCACACAGGACTTCTCCCAGTGCTGCGTCTCGTGGGTAAGTCCAGGAGAACCCAGAGCGATCCCGGAGGGAACTTGGGAGGGTAGGGACTGGGAGGGAACTGGGAGGGCTGGGAGAAGACTGGGAGAACAATCTGTCTTCTCTAAGCGCTGCCGTCCTGAGATAAGGTTGAGAAGGAGGTGGTGTTGTGATGGTGTTGTGGTGGTGTTGTGGTGGTGTTGTGGTGTTGTGGTGGTGTTGGGCGGTGTGTGTGTGTGGTGGTGTTGTGGCGGTGTTGTGGTGGTGTTGTGGCGGTGTTGCGGTGGTGTTGTGACGGTGTTGTGACGGTGTTGTGATGGTGTTGTGACGGTTGTGGTGGTGTTGTGGTGGTGTTGTGACGGTGTTGTGACGGTGTTGTGACGGTGTTGTGACGGTGTTGTGGTGGTTGTTGTGACGGTGTTGTTGTTGATGGTGTTGTGGTGGTGTTGTGACGGTGTTGTGGCGGTGTTGTGGTGGTGGTCTGTTGGTGGTGTTTGCTGTGTGGTGTGTGTGGTGTTGTGGCGGTGGTGTTGTGGTGGTGTTGTGGTGTGGTGTTGTGGTGGTGTTGTGGTGGTGTTGTGGTGGTGTTGTGGTGGTGTTGTGGCGGTGTTGTGGTGGTGTTGTGGTGGTGTTGTGTGGTGGTGTTGTGGTGGTGTTGTGGTGGTGTTGTGACGGTTGTTGTGGTGGTGTTGTGGTGGTGTTGTGACGGTGTTGTGACGGTGTTGTGGTGGTGTTGTGGTGGTGTTGTGACGGTGCTGTGGTGGTGTTGTGGTGGTGTTGTGACGGTGTTGTGACGGTGTTGTGGTGGTGTTGTGGTGGTGTTGTGACGGTGTTGTGGTCGGTGTTGTGTGGTCGGGTGTGTGTGTGTGGTGTTGTGACGGTGTTGTGTGGTGTTGTGTTGGTGGTGGTGGTGTTGTGGACGGTGTTGTGACGGTGCTGTGGTGGTGTTGTGACGGTGTTGTGGTGGTGTTTGCTCAGCAGATCTCTGTTCTGTGAGCCTCTCTGAGGGAACAGTAGGCTCTTATGTCCGCTCGGCGTCAGACCCCCGCAGAGCGAAGTTAAACATCTACCTGGGGGGTGTGACCCCACGCCTGCTCCCAGCCTATGAGCAGGAGAGCTCAGCGGGCAGGAGGGGTTAGTGTGTGAAGGCTGCGTCCGCTGACCTGTGGAGAACTAGAGCCTGAGACGCCTGGTCACAGACCTCGTCCTGTTTATCTACTGGATGAACTGTCATAGAGTCGGGACAGGTGTGTTCCTTTGTGTTGTGGGGTTCTGCATTATGAATGATTGAACATTTTGACACTTTGATATGTTTATTTCTTTATGTTGCTGTACTCATTCTCTCTGTCTCTGTCTGTCTGTCTGTCTGTCTGTCTGTCTGTCTGTCTCTCTGTCTCTCTGTCTCTCTGTCTCTCTGTCTCTGTCTCTCTCTCTCTCTCTCTCTCTCTCTCTCTCTCTCTCTCTCTCTCTCTCTCTCTCTCTCTCTCTCTGCTCTCTCTCTCTCTCTGTCTCTCTCTCTCTCTCTCTCTCTCTCTCTCTCTCTCTCTCTCTCTCTCTCTCTCTCTCTCTCTCTCTCTCTCTCTCTCTCTCTCTCTCTCTCTCTCTCTCCTCTAACCAGTGAACTCTGTGGTTCCACGTGAACCTCCTCCCCCCTCTGCTTCTCCCAGGTGAGTCCGGTTCCCCCGTGGCCTGCGGTGATGCTGTGTCTCTGGTTCTCTGCAGGCTGAAGCGGCTCCTGGAGCAGGAGAAGGCCTACCAGGCCCGGAAGGAGCAGGACCACGCCCAGCGGCTGGAGAAGCTGCGGGCGGAGCTGGTGCGGCTCAAGTCCTTCGCCCTGATGCTGGTGGACGAGCGGCAGCTGCACATGGACCAGATGGACCAGCGGGGCCAGAAGGTCCGGGACCTGGCCCAGAGGCTGCAGGAGACGGAGCGGCGGCTGGCCTCCGCCGACGCCGCCGTCTTGGAGGAAGGCCAGAAGGTGCTGAGGCTGGAGGCGGAGCTGGAGGTCCGATCCGCCCGGTCCTTCGAGGAGCAGGAGGAGCTGACCGTCAAACTGGCCGACCAGGAGGCCCAGGAACGCCAGCTGAGGCTCAAGATGGCGGGGCTGACGCACAAGATGGAGGAGCTGGAGGAGAGCAACGCGGCGTTGAGGAGGTCGGACGAGGACCTGCAGGAGCTGAGGGAGAAGACCAGCAAAGGGGAGTGCGGGAACGCCACGCTCATGGCCGAGCTGGAGACCCTGAGGAAGAGGGTGCTGGAGATGGAGGGCAAGGACGAGGAGATCACCAAGACGGAGAGCCAGTGCCGGGAGCTGAGGAAGAGGCTCCAGGAGGAGACGGACCACAGCAAGGCCCTGAGGCTGGAGGTGGAGCGGCTGCAGAAGAGGATGGCCCAGCTGGAGAAGCTGGAGGCAGCCTTCGCCAAGAGCAACGCGGAGTGTTCTCAGCTCCTCGCCAACCTGGAGAGGGAGAAGGGTGTGATGAAGGATCTGGCCGGGGAGCTGGAGGGGGTGAAGAACCGAGTGAAAGATCTGCAGTCGTGTGAAACAAAGTTTGAAAAGGCGGAGATGCTCCTGAAGGACGACGTGATGAAGCTGAAGTCGTTCACCGTGATCCTGGTAGACGAGAGGAAGAACATGGCTGAGAGGCTTCGGCAGGAGGAGGAGAGGAGTGAGGAACTGAACAAGATGTACAAAGGGGAACAGGGCAAGGTGATGAAGGTCACAGAGAAGTTAATCGAGGAGAGCAAGAAACTCCTCAGGCTCAAGTCGGAGATGGAAGCGAAAGTGACAACGCTGACGGAAGAGAAGGAGGAACTGAGGTGCAGGCTGGCCAGCGAGGACGAGAGATGCAGGGAGCTCAGCTCCAAGGTGGTGAAGATGAGGGTCAGGATGGACGGACTGGAGGAAGGGGAACGAGAGTCGCAGAGGTGGCGCGCCACCAAGGAGAACGACCACCGTCAGGACGAGGACAACCGGGTGAAGGAGCTCACTCTGGAGGTGGAGCGACTGAAGAACCGCCTGAAGCAGCTGGAGGTGGTGGAGGGCGACCTGATGAAGACGGAGGACGAGTACGAGCTCCTGGAGAAGAAGTTCAGGACGGAGCAGGACAAGGCCAACGTCCTGGCCCGGATGCTGGAGGACATGAGGAGCCAGATCGCCAGGAACAAGGCCGTCGAGAAGGGGGAGGCGGAGAGCCCCGAGGTGGAGCTCCGCCTCCGCTGCCGGAGGGAGGAGGCCAGGAGCCGGGACCTCCAGACGGACGTCCGGGCCCTCAAGGAGAAGATCCACGAGCTGATGAACAAGGAGGACCAGCTGTCCCAGCTGCGCGTCGACTTCTCCGTCCTGCAGCGGCGGCTGGCGGAGGAGGAGCAGCGGAGGCGGGGCCTGAGCGGCGAGGTGGTCGGCCTGGCCAGGGAGCTGGAGGCCACGCGGCGCTCCACCCGCGCCCTGAAGCCCGGGATGAACGGGCGGAGGATGGTAGACGTGCCCGTCACCTCCACCGGCGTGCAGACGGACGCCGTGGCGCGCTACACGGCGGCGGACGAGGAGGAGGAGGAGGAGGAGGAGACACCCGCCGGCTTCATCAGGAACTCGGTGCTGGAGGAGAACCACCTCATGAGCAACCTCCGCCAGCAGGGGCTGAAGAAGCCCGCCGCGCCGGAGCGCTACCCCCCCGCGGCGGCGGCGGCCGAGCCGGGGGCCGGCAGGAAGTCCTGGATCCCCTGGATGAAGAAGAAGGAGGCGGGCGGGACGCCGGACAAGGCCCCGCCCCAGGTCAACGGGGGGCCGCTGTTCCATGGGGCGGAGCTCACCATGTCCCAGAAGGCGGGCCAGCCGCTGCACATCCGCGTGACGCCGGACCCCCGGAACAGCACGGCCACCCTGGAGATCAGCAGCCCGCGGGCCGAGGACTTCTACTCCACCACCACCGTCATCCCCACGCTGGGCCTGCAGCGACCCCGCATCACCATCGTGCCGCGGCCCCCCTCCGGCCCCCCGGGGGCCAGGGCCGCCGGGGACCTGAGCTGCAAGTCCCCGGTCACCATAACGACCGTCTCCAGGGCCTCGTCCCCGGACCGGAGCCCCGGCGCCCGCTCCCCGGTCTCCATCCTCTCCGTCAGCACCTCCCCGGTGCTGGAGGAGGCGTCCGGACCCCCGGAGCTCCGGGACGGGACCCCCGGCCGCAGCGTCTTCAGGCTGACCCCGGAGAAGCAGCCGGCCCCGGGCAGGAAGTCCAACATCACCACCACCGAGGACAACCGGATCCACATCCACCTGGGCCCGGCGGGGCCGCGCCCGGGGGAGGGCCCCGGGGGGGCGGGGCTGAGCGTCCGGACGCTGGGCGTGGCCGAGGTGAGGGAGACCTCCACGGGGACGGTCCTCCGGTCCCCTCGCCAGGCCGGCGCCACGGCGACGGGGAAGATGACGAGCAGCATCACCATCACACCCATCACCTCGGCAACCTGCCGGCCCACGCAGCCGCCGGTGAGTACCCCCCGTGACCTGTGACCCCCGCTGGGTGACCTGTGACCCCCGCTGGGTGACCCGTGACCCCCGCTTGGTGACCTCTGACCCCCGCTGGGTGACATGTGACCCCCGCTTGATTCCTTCTGGTCTACTGATTGACGGTTTCTTCCTCAGTTTGGTAGAGAGGCTCTTGTTGAGGAATAAAGAATGGAAGGAAGGTTGAGTCTTCTTTTCAAAAGGGCTGGTAACGGCTAATCACAGCCACACCAGGTCGTATGGTGTGTCACCTGTAGGCAGTTGGGTCTGAAAGGTTTTTAATGATATCAAGGGAGGTGTGTTTCCCCCTAGAGCAGCTGACCTCATCGCACTACTCATGTTGACATGCGTTCCTGCGTGACGTTCAACTATAGTCCATTTTATTTGTATCACCCTTCATCCCAGGTACAGCCTCAGAGTGCTGAACAGGCCGTGTGTTTCTGTATTGACATGGCCGTTGAATCCCAGCTGTAGACCAGAGGAATGAGTGACAGCCGCTCCCACCACTAACAGAGCTTCCACTGAGCACACCGTTACGGCATTTACACTTAGGACGTTTAGCAGACGCTTATATCCAAAGCGACTAAGATTTCATTTGTGATAAGAAGGTGGAACTCTGTTGGTACAGTGAGTCAAGTGCCAAACAACAACAATCACTAGCTTAACCCATTCCCCGTACACAACAGAGATAGCTAGGATAAAATGCTGCGTAACTAAGTACTTTAACTAAGTGTGAGATACCATAAGTGCGTACATTAAGTGCCAGGATGTAAAACAAACAACAAGTCGGAGAGGAGGGACTTGAGACCTCTCTGCATAGCCAGCCATGCTGGTCAGAGTCCAGGTGAAGACTGACCAGGTGAGGCTTGGGTCTTGTTAAGCCGGTGAGGGACTCTGCGGCCCTTACGTCGGTCAGTGGTCTTCTGAACGCGGTCCTGAGTGGTGAACCGGCTCCGCCCCCAGGCCCTCCCCCTGACCACACTGTCACTGTCACCCTCCTGACCGCCGTTGTCGTGTGTTCGATCCCCAGCCCGGCGCCGCGTCCCGGATCCCGACGTCCAGGGGCCTGAAGACGACCTCCGCCAAGGCGGGCGCGGCCGTCGCCACGGTAACCAGGATGGAGTCGCGCTCCGAGGGCCAGCTGATGAAGATCGAGCTGAGGAGGTCGGCCGGGTGTGGCCCCGCCTCCTCGTCGGGCGGGAAGAGCTGAGCGTCTCCGTGGCGACGGCGTCTGGTCACGCGGACGACAAGATGTCCGCCGGACCCCTCGGGCTAGTGGGCGGGGCTTAGAGCCAAGCGCATTGAGTGGAAAGACCAGGATACTTTGTGGATATTACTGTTGAATGAGGATTTTTATCGATGTTATTTTATTCAGCGGGCTAAGATATCGACTCATTTGCATGGTTTAAGAGGACTCAAAGCACTGGTTATTCTGAACTACACGTGCCTTGACTGTAATGCCTTCTCTTTGGGGACGGGCAGCTAGAGTACATTTTAATATAACTCACATTTATACCATGTGTTTATTTATCTGCTGCTTCCGGAGGATTCTAATAACTGAATGATTGTGTTGTGGAGTAACTGTGATGTACACACTCTTGTGTTTCTGTCCATAATAAACAATATTTATCTCTTCAGTACCACTTTGTAGGCATTACTTGGAATCCTTCGATTTCAGAACACCTCCCTAAAAGATCAAAAATACTATCCTGTAAGTTTAAGATACAATTTCTGCCATTTATTGATATGAACCAATCGTCAGATAAGTGATCTCTTTCCATTTTCTCATTTTTGCTAAATATTTAATAATCACATGCAGGAGCGTCGCTAGCAATTGAAAACATTGGGGGCTGTAGCCCAGAAGTTAAGTCCTTTTTAAGTTAGTCCTTCTAATACGGGGGTTCGGGGGTTTCTGCCCCAATTGTAACGTAGTTTGAGAAGGAAAGGAAAGACCAATCGTCATGCCTGACTCACGTCGGAGCAGGCCTACTGAGTAGGTCAATGTTGACGTTGAGGATAGGAAAGTGCACCACATACACCAGCAGCCACAATGAGACAGACCTCTGAAGAATAAGCCCCGACCCCCAGGCTCCGGTTCCCTCGGTCAAATGTCTCTTGGGGCTTTCACACCAAAAAGAACCGAGAGCCAGTTCCGGGCTGGTGCTAGGGCCAGTTCCAAACTGGTTCCAGCCTTAGCCCAGTTACGAACCGGTTGGTTTCACACCGGCGAGAGCCAGCCATGGAGCCGGCGAGAGCAACGTCATGACGTCACTTCAAACGTCTGCATACGTCTCCGCTTTTACCGGCAACCCTCGCAGTTTCAAACACAACAATGGTGGAATACGCGGCAGCTGTTCAAGTTTTTCTCCTCGCTTTGGGCGCCTACTTAGGCAACCAAACACAACAGATCCAGCGAATCTGTGATAATGATCGTGTGCACGAGAGCAATGACCGGTCTTCGTTTGTCTTCCTGTTTATGACGGTAAGGATAACCCCGCCCCCTGCCCCTGGCGTAAAGCGGTTCCCGTTCTAGCCCAGCTCACAACTGGGGCTTGAGTTGAACCGGTTTTTAGGGGCCGGAGCCGGTTCTTTGGCGGTGTGAAACCAAAACCCTGGCTCTAGCTCCGAACCGGCCCGGAACGGGCTCCGATTTTGCGGCGGTGTGAAAGGGCCATCTGTGTGTGTGTGTGTGTGTGTGTGTGTGTGTGTGTGTGTGTGTGTGTGTGTGTGTGTGTGTGTGTGTGTGTGTGTGTGTGTGTGTGTGTGTGTGTGTGTGTGTGTGTGTGTGTGTGTGTGTGTGTGTGTTTATTTGTGGAGGAAGACAGGTTGAGACGATCTAGACGTGGCTAAGTCGAGTTAAGACATGTTATGCTGGGGGCAGACTACAAAACATATCACTACTATAACTATAAAAAAATACCTATTAAGATTTGGACATCATGAGGGACACATTTTAACGAGTGTTTTCATGTAGTCACTGTGTGGACTACAAAGATGGCCGAGCGGCCCCCCACACGCGGCCCGACCCGCTCATAAACAACCCCTGATTCCTCACAGTCTACACCGAAACACTGGCTCAACCCTCGCGATTAACCACCAACGCGAGAGAGACGTTACAGGAGGACAATAGACGACGACGGAACGCAGAAAGAAGTGACGCGAAAAGGAATGAAGAGTATTGCGCTAGTCAAAAGTATATAGGACCTTTATTTGAGTCAACAAGGATACTGCAATAAATATTTGTTGTTCACGTCGGGGGTCTCACGGGGATCTTGTGCTTAAATGAATACACTTTCATTAACGTTGTGTATGCTAAGAGTTACATGAGCAGCTCTGCTGACTTTGTTTCCACTGTTTGCCACTGGCCAGGCGTTGCAGTAATACTTGTGTATGAAGGGTTCTTTGGCCGCGTTCAGACTGCAGGCAAATCTGATTCAAATCGGATTCCTTCTCATATCCGATTTTTAGGGCTGACTGTCCACACTGTTTTAGCAAGTGTCCAAATCGCATTTGGCTCTGTTCAGACTGGGCCACATTATTGACCCATCTGACAGGTTGCTGTAGCAACGACGCCGGAGCGGAGGCGTCATCCAGCGCGTGTATTGTGTGACGTCATGTAATAGCGACGAGAAAAGCAATAACAAACAAGATGGATCAAAGAACGCGAAAGACTTTCATAAATCGACTTATTCCGATACATGCCCTCGAGCTTCGCTGAACGGACCCATCTCTCCCCACAGATTAATGAGGCGCATTTCGCGGGTGGTTTGGCGCATTGGGTCAGGTCTGGCGTCGCGTAGAGTGACGTCACGGACAGTCAAAACCGAGTGTTTGGAGCTGTTCAGATTGAGACGCATCTGTCCAAATGCGATCTGAAACCACCTCCCGGAGGTGGTTTCGATCCGCTTCGCAAAAATCGGATTTCATGTGACCTGGGACTGTTCAGACTTCAAAAGAGTCATCCGGTTCCAATCTGGATGGGCTAAAAATCAGATTTTGGCTGGCAGTCTGAACGCGACCTAAATATGTCTGGTTTAACCTGTGAGCACTGATTACTCAATGAGTAACAGGTGTGTCCCTCACCAAGCCCCAGAGTCCAATCAGACCTGGCCAGGTGAGGCTGCTTCAACCAGCCATCCTCCACACACAATCCCACACTGACATGTACTTAACAATATTTGACTAAACAAATCAACATTGGGCAATTGCTCTGTCAGTTAGCATTGCTGCGCTTTTAAAACCGTACTCCTTAAAACGGAGGTTTTGGAGTTTAACATGCAGCTGCGCACAAGGTTGAACGTGATTGCTGTGTAACCACTCGTACAGGATCAGCTGATTCCCAGCTGACTCGGTTTAAACTGCTTGGAAACCGGAAGTACTCTGATTTCTAGTATACCCCAGCAGATGCAGTCTAACTTACCGGCAATGGTGGATGCATTTTGTGCTATAATTACCAACAAAAACGTAATGGGAATGTAAAGTGAACTTTAATATAATAAAATTATAATAAATAAAAACGTTAATAATGTTGACATATATTATGAAATAGTCTAAGCTACTTTTTGTGGAAATCTGAGTCTGGAATCTGCCCTCACCTACGTCAATCAATTACTTGTCATTTTTTCTCTTGGTGTGTGTATGCAAAACGAATTACTTAATTAATTGAAGACAAACTAATTGGCCTATGCGAGCAATTTAGGGTAATGTCACACCTATAAATTCTCAGAGAAGGAGAGTTAAGATCATGTCTTTTAACATGTCGCGGATAGAGAACTACAAACGAGGAGCAAAAATTATATTTGCTGCACTGCATTCAAGGTGCTGTGACACGGTGGAGAATCCAAGGAAAGACACCACCACCACGCTCCGAAGAAATAATAAAATAATAAATAATCTGTTCTTGTAGCCTGTATTGTACTGATGCCTATCTGGTGTAATAAGTGTAAAGGTATCATACTATTAATAATATTTCATAATAAACTAATTCTGTGTGTGTGTGTGTGTGTGTGTGTGTGTGTGTGTGTGTGTGTGTGTTGTGTGTGTGTGTGTGTGTGTGTGTGTGTGTGTGTGTGTGTCGGTTATGATGGGGCCTTGTTTCATCCTGCAAACTGGTTTAGGGCGTGTTCACACGGGCAGTGTGAACTGCCCGGTGCGGGTGGATGTTTTACATTATATTCCTATGGTACAGAGTGTTTTGTAAAAACATCCTGGGTGCTTTTAAAAACACCGCTGCCAGCGTGTTTTTTTCACTGCTCTGGGGTGGTTTTCAAGTTGAGAAAGTTTCAACTCGCCAAGAAAAAGCACCCGAGTCTCAGGCAGTTTTTGACAGCTGACCAATGAACGAGCACTTACGTCACTAGGAAAGAAGAATGGCGACCCAAACCAAAAAGTTTGTTTTCCGACGGAGCAACTGGTTGTCCTTTAAGTGACATGTCGAGCTATACGACATGACCAACAAGTTGTACCACAACATATATCACAAGGAGAGTATCTGGAGACCGATCGGTGGGATTTTGGGACATAACTACTATTGTACTGTGTACTATGATATGGCCCCGTACTGCTGCCGTCCCCCGTTTATATCATGCACCCACAAACGGGAAGGTTCGTCGTTATCGTCGTTTGCATCTAACGCCAAAACAAGGGTTAATTTTCTCATCCTCGACATTGTGATACTGATTGAAGTAGTGTAGCCAAACCACTTTGATACGCTAACCGAACAGTGTTCCGACAGTTTAACCGATTTGTAATGTGCTCTAGAAAAAACCACCCTGTCAGTTTTTTAGTTGGTAAAAAACCGCTCGGGTCAGGTGTTTTTTAATAAAAAAAGACTGCGAACTGTGAACACGCCCTCTCCTCTTAAACCGCGTCAGTTTCGAGATTAGACTGTCACACACAAAATACGCCCTCTAGTGTCTGATGTGAATTTCTCTGAAGACACAGCAATTGAGATCAAGGTAAAACGCAGCTGCAGGTTAAACCACAAGAACATATGACACAGCAATGGAGCTTAAGACGTCATGTGACTTCTTGAGTTTAAAACTGTGTTAAACTCTAAAAAGTGGCTAAGCTAGCGCCAGAGTAATTGACCACATATATTTACCTTTGCAGTTTGAACACACATCAATTTGAAGCGTAACAATGATAAGCACAATCCTGGATGAGCTAGAAAGAAGAGCAGAGAGAGGAGAGAGGAGGAAGAGTAGAGAGAGGAGAGAGGAGGAAGAGTAGAGAGAGGAGAGGAGGAAGAGTAGAGAGAGGAGAGGAGGAAGAGTAGAGAGAGGAGAGGAGGAAGAGTAGAGAGAGGAGAGGAGGAAGAGTAGAGAGAGGAAGGAGAGAGGAGAAACTAAGAGGAGAGGAGGAAGAGGAGAGCTGACAAGAAAAAGTCACGGTACTCACACACACTGGGCGAATGTTTACACATCGTGACTGTGAGCTTTGTGTAAGTTGTAACACTTGTGTTATTGTAAGGTGGACATTAAAAGTCATTGACTGGCTCATCAGCTACAAACGTGTGCAGCTATTATGGGATTTTAATCTTTCCTTGAATCCCATCATGTATAAAAGGGTTTATGCAGCATAGTTGTTTTTGTTTTATCCCAATGATAAAGTACCTATTCTATTGAATACACATTTTACTGAGAATGTACCTATTCCACTGAATACATTTTGTACTAAGGATGTACCCATTCTACTGAAAATGTACCTATTCCACTGAGTACATTCTGAGAATGTACCTATTCCACTGAATACATATTATACTGAGTTTGTATCTATTCCACTGAATACATACCGAGAATGTACCTACTCCACTGAATAAATATTGTACTGATAATGTACGTATTCAACTGAATACATATTGTACTGAGAATGTACTATTCCACAGAAGATGTCCTCATTCTACTTTTGTACATTTTTATTCAATCCCAAAAGTTTACAAACATTGTATTTGTTGTCAAAATGATTAAAAATAAAGGAATGTTACTATTTGTTAAATCAACTACTAATAAGTTATCAAAATCAATGTTTCACCTTATCTAATACATTTTTTCATTTAATTAAAAATATTTAAAAAAAAATCAGATAAAAGACATTAACATTATAGTGTAGTCTTATACGTTTATATGGGTTAACATCTTTTTTATAGTACCCAGTGTAATGGCTTAATGAATTATTCTTGTTAATTGACAGTAAAAAGTAAGATATGATACGGTTCTCTCAGACCTCACATAGTAGAGATTCTAATTATGAACCAACATTAGTTGTTTTGGTTGGTCCTAGGTCTGTTTGGTTGACAGGTGAGATGATGATGGGGGCAGAGTTGTACCCTTATAACCACGGGGACCTGGGAGAGGATTGGACAGAGAGGCTCATTGAAGCTACACGCGCAGCACAGAGTAGATATGAACCCCGCTTCACATCATTAGAAGGAGACAGCACTCTCATCATAATCAACACACCCCACCTTCTGGAGCCGGGCTCTCAGAGGGAGACGGACATCAGGGTTATCACTAAATACCAACCTATCATTGAAGTAGAAAAGAGTCCAGTAACCCATCTCAGGGGTCCACCTGGTCCCACCTTTTCTGTTGATGGACTCTCTGACCACTCCTACAAACCATGCAGTCTTTTCTTTAACCTGGACCTCAAAGTAAAACCTCCCTGAGGAGAAGCTCTGCCTCGTGAGAACACATAGCCATTTAAATCTCTTAGGGTTGTCTGGGAGTTCCTTCCTCACACCTCCATCATGTACTTGTTTCCCATCCTCAGACAGGATAAGATAGGGATAAGCTGTATCAGGATCCAGTCACGTCTACTTCATAACTGCTGGACCTCTTCAGTCACAGCTCATCACGCAGATTCTTCTTATCTCCTATGTTCAGCGTCTCCTCCGCTTGATCCAGGGATCTCCTCAAGGTCCCTACGTATGACGGAGGACGGACCTCCACCGCGTCGTCCGTCCTGGTGGGTGGACAGCATCCTTCAGGATCTGAAGGTCTGGAGGAAGTGGAGGTGGTCTTCAGTGTGTGAGAGCTGCTCACCTCTTGAGCTCTATTGGTCAGATCTTCTACTTCCTGCTCCAGCTCTTTGATGAGGTCTTCAGCTTGTTTCTCTGTGGATTTCAGTTTCTCCTTAACCATTAGGTTGAGGTCATCCTGACACTTTTCAATGCAGCGCATCAGAGCAGTGAGGACTTGCACACCATGGGCTATCTCTCTGTCTTGCATCTGCTTTGCTGCGTTTACCTGTGTCTTTAATCTCCTGAATATGTTTTAATCTCTCCTGGATCAGCTGCTTAACTTCAGCGCTCTATCTTCCCAGCTGGGCTGTCTTCTCTTCATATTCCTCCTCAGAGTATAACAGGATGTGACTTGTGGTCCGTCACCTGTGCACAACAGAACACACACACCTGTTCAGTCTGGCAGAAGAGCTTCCAGAAGTCGGTCGTGCTTCTTACACATCCTGTCGTCCAGACGGTCCAAGGCTCGACCAGCCGATGTTTCTTCGGCCTGCGACTCTATGGTGTGGCTCCAGGTGGGTTTGCAGTAAGAGGTAAGACACATTAGGCAGGACTTCACAGCCTTCAGCTGGTCCCAGTACAGGCGTCACAGGGAACTTCTGCTCGTTCAACACAAGGCTGCTCTTTGACTCGTACGGACGTTCCAAACCGATCAACCATCTCTGAAAAGAGGATATTGACCTGTAGATCAGGTCTTGTGTTGAAAAGCTTGTTGCAAACGGGACATTTGTACTGGACTTGTCCATCCCAGAACTTAGTAATACAGGTTCTGCAGAAGTTGTGTCCACATGGTGTGGAAACTGGGCTGCTGAACACATCCAGACAGATGGAACATGAAAAGTTCTCTTCAGACAGGGAAGTAGAGAGGCCGAATGCCTAGATCACGACACGACGACAAGTTTTATGTATTGAGCAATACCATTATTTTGTTTAATTCCATAACGGCAAAGAGTGGTTTTAATTCCTCAAAGTTGTTCTTTCTTTACTCACCTTGATGTAGTTTCTGTCCGTCAGCGTGTTTCAAAATGCGTTTTATTTTTCTCCTGAACGAGAGAACTGCTTCCAGTCGGATCCTCGGTTGATCTGAACCTTCAGTTTCGTTTCGTCAACATGAACGTCCTTTCCCCTCCTCCCCTAACCCCTGGCTCCTCCCCTAGCCCCTGGCTCCTCCCTAGACTGCTGCTGCCCCTAGCCCATGGCTCCTCCCTAACCCCTGGCTCCGCCCCCATGACACATGCTGCAAGCATTCATGCGCTGTGTTGGCCTCTTCAAATGCGTTGTGTGATCTTTCTGAAGTTAAAAGAGAGCCGTGCAAAGACAAGACACATTTTGGTGATTTGTGGTGACTTGCCACTGTAACTGGTGATCCATGGTGTTGATCGACCCGACGGTTTCCGAGGCTTTGCGAATACTTCCAAACCAGGAACGGCGAATCTATCCACCAGGAACGGCGCCAGGAATCCAGTTGTGTATGGCCCAGACCAATTGGGGTGGTCCTTCTTTAAAATGCGTTATTAAATCCTGTTTAACTGATACAAATGACTGACTAGTATACTGTTTTATTATCTGGCATAATAGAGATTTTTAATAAATTGATGGTCTTTAATATTTTGTTGCATAGGATGGACCTATGCGCGATCGCTCTCCTGTTCTGACAAAGAGAGCGCTTTCGGATCTCAATTACGCATCATACTGGTTGTGCTTTAGCGCGTCACTTTA